>JABUQX010019919.1:0-5000 GCA_015478945.1 Trachelipus rathkii
AGTAATTATACATTCACTTCTGATCGTTCAAAAACATTTTCATATAGTATGATCTAGAATATAATTAACTAATTATATATAGGTGACACCTCTTATAACTTTCCCTAGAATTAAAGATATATCATTAATTCAATGTATTTACTTAATTAATTCACCTCAGTTCTCACCTTAGTTGAGACTTATGTATAGTACCACTAAGGATAAGAAGTTATAATCGTAAATCTATTCATGCAAGACTTGAGCCTAATATTTATTACTATGTGTTCTATAACCATAGTCTATAAGTATTAACCGTTTCATCTCTTAAATACAGGTATAATACATTTAGTATACAAACGTGTGAGAGAAATATCTGCCGATTTGTAGTGGATTTCAATTTAGGTTTATTTAAAAGAAAGATACTCTACATGAATATGTGTAGATGAATAAAATTTTAATAATTTATACAACACGAGTGTTGTTCTAATTATATTTCGGGAATCTACTAACAAATATATAAGACCCACACTTTAAGAAATATCAAAAAAGATTTATATGATAATACAGAAGATACTACTATATGATCATGTATTTATCACCGGCACTGAAAAACATTATTAATCAATCTTTCTGACTAAATAGTGCATGTATAATTACCATATTACGTGAACAGTTTAATCGTGAACTCACAAAAGTAAGATTATATTCAGAACAGATGTATTGTATATGAAGAGGAAACCACTATATAAACAATCATCATTTAATCTAGAGTTATCAACAGTAACAAATAACATATATATCAAATATGAGTGAGTAAGTAAGTATGTAATAGACGCATATAATCACATTAGTTACTATTTTATAAACGCACACCACGGATACTGAGTATATCTTAATTAATAGTACCGAAATCCATGAAACAGTTTAGAAGATATTTAATTTTCAGTAAAAAACGCTAATAGAGTGAGTTATGTATTGCGTCGACAAGTACGCATATAATTAGACAGAGTTTACCACGAGAGCAAAACTTTAGTTTAGATAAAATACTTTTAGATTTACGGTAAATACGCGAACGAGTGTGTAAAGACGTGAGAGGAATATATTTTCTCAATTTTAAGTGTCAGACATCTTACGGAAAACCTGAAGATATTATTGAATTCTTCTTGAGATCAATAGACATGTATAAATTTATTTCATGTTTAAAAAACAATGGTGTGATTCTATTTACACTGACGGACCAGAAAATAAACATAACATGATTTCTATACGTGATCTTTTCACATATATATTAGGAGATGGTGCGCATGTACTAAGAGAATACCTAATGGAAAACGATCTGTGCGAGTGGCATATTTGTAAAGCTTTCGAAAGAGTAAGTTTGAAATAAGCGTAGAATGAACCTTTAGGGTAAAGCCTAAATATATTTAAAAGGAAATCTGTGTATACTACATCCTTACTGAACTAACAGAGGTCAAGGATGGAGGACGTGCATAAATTCATGTTCCGTACACCTGCGACATGTCTTATAGCCGGTCCAACGGGGTGCGGAAAAACATTTGCAATACTAAAATTATTAAGTGAATTAGAGATATTTGAAGAGCGACCTGTGAAAATAATATGGTGTTATAACGTATTTCAGGCAAAGTTTAACGAATATAAAAACCTTATTCATTTCCATGAAGGCATCTATGACGTAAAATCGCTAGAGAACATAAAAGGCCATAAGGTTATAATACTGGACGATCTCATGCATAAGGTGAATATTGAGGTGGCCGAAACATTTACAGTTTATTCTCATCATCTAAATATCTCGGTGTTCTTCATAACCCAGAACATTTTTCACCAAAGCAAGCATATGCGCAGTATCTCATTGAATACCCAGTACTTGATTCTTTTCGGACAGAGACGTGACATGAGTCAGATCAATGTGCTAGCCAGTCAAATGTTCCCCCTTCAAAGGAAAGAGTTCTTAAAAGTATATAAAGAGGTTACTTCGAGCCCCCACGGTTATTTGATGTGCGAACTTCACCCTAAAAACACATACAGAGTGCTACTCCGCACCAACATTCTACCTTCCGAAATCGAAACTGTTTATATTCCTGGATAATGAGGCTAAAGAAATATTTACCGTTGATGAAAAATTATAAGAAACTTAGTAAAAAAGAAAAAGAGAAATTACTAAAAAACACTGCATTTGTAAACTGTATCTGTGAGATCTGTTTAAATATGGTAAAACAGGTCATACCCTTGAAAACTGGTCAGAAGAGAAAGTTACGTCGTCACAGCAACATCATTCGTAAACTTGTCCGTAAAGTTAAGACGAATAAGAATTTAAAGCATAAAAAGAAACTGTTACAACAGGGAGGCGGAGTTTTCCTTCCATTACTCTTCTCCGTAGTTGGTCCTTTGTTGTCTAAACTGTTAACAGGGAATCACGCGTAAGAATGAAGAAGGCTGTAGTAATACCGTTCGATCAATATACAAAGTTACAGGATAATTCTCTGCCTATTCCTCAACCACTACCCGAAACACTACTCGATCCGAGAGTTGAGCAAATACGTAATATTGAAAAGGAATTAGCAGATATATTAACTTCAAAAGTTAATGTAGACGAAAAAAGGATGAAATATCAGGAAATATTACAAAAATTATTAGAAGTCAAAGACAAGTATACAGGAATGCATCCTGTTTCAAATGAAGTTTCACAACGTGACTATGAAAGAAAGGATTTTAAAAAGGTTTTAGAAAACAGCTTACCACCTACATTGAAGAATAAAGGAAACGCATTATATGATACTTTAAAAGATCAGTTAAAATGGAACGAATTAGGCCAGATTGTAATTAATGAGCGGCCATTGCAGGGCTCAAATATAGTAGACTTAGTCTCAGACTTAATTCGAGACTGGAAAAAGAAGCCTATACCAGGTTGGGATGCCATTAAACGTGAACTACAGGGCATTAATTTCCCTAGGAGCTTAATTAATAATAAGCAAAGGCTACAGGATTTGGAAAATCATTATCAGCCATCGGTATCCGAGCCTGTAGGGCCTAATGAACGACCTTACAAGGGAATATTAAGCAACTCGTAAGAGCAAAACATGAATAGTCTCAAAGTAATAATAAAAATAGAGAGATGAATTACGGCGAACTGTTAAGAATGTATATATACATGCACGTCATTTATTACTAACTGATTCACGTCTCAATCATCAAAATAGTTCAGAAACCGCTTTTGGGACAGAATACACATGCAAGCATTCTTGTATACTACAGACGCTTATCTCCCATTGGCTTAAAAGTGTACTCCGCTCTATGTTTACCATCCTAACGTTTTAACCCTCAAATCAGATATTGGTTGAGCGACGTAAGACAGTAATGGGGGGCGGAGCTAAATAAGCCCCGCCACCTCTTATTCATGTATATAAGACACATCGCACTCTAAAGCATCATATATTTGTATTCCTACCTTCCAAAGGCTAGTAGTTGTGTTACGAACGAAATGACGTGTTTAGTTAGAAATCACGATCAGTGAGCTAACGTCTTGGTCTGTGGTCCATCAGCATTGCGCTGTCATCCTTCGTTTTAGAAGAAGACTCATCAGGGGAACGCGCTACATTACATGCTTAGCACCCCTTCCATGCTTATAACAACCCTTTATTTCATCTCTGGTGAAAGTCTCGCCATCCATCATGGAAGTGTCTCGATGGGCTTTCCAAAAGACTCTATAACCTCAGCCGTGGTAAATGAATGGGGCTCTGGCTATATCAGGCAAGTGGGCTGAATGATCACAAGCGATTAACCCTGGTTTTTTCTTACAATAAAAGATCCGAGGTATACATATAGGCTGCTGTACGGACGAATGTGTCATCGTTTCTCATCAAAGTGCACACGCAATTCAATACGAGTGTAAAGAGACATCGAGTTCGTTCTGAAGATGAACGCTGAATTCCTACATAACGATTAGAAGATACGATATATCACTGGAGGACTTATAAGATACCGTCACACGCCTGGTTTTACAATATCTACAAAGTTCATATTTCTTGTTATAACTCTAAACGTGTAAGATGATAGGGTCGTCGACATAATCGCTTTACATCAGTTCGTTGGAATGAGGAAATGAGTTAGTGGATAATGATGTTAAAATCAATACTCTGAAGATTTCAGCGGCAGAAATGTATATGTTCATTACGGGAAGGAAGGGTAGGATTAGAATCCTACGTCGAAGCGACTCAAGCAATTCGTCGATCACTTACGAAGTAATATATATTATTACTCACTCTCTGTGTAAATATTCATCGTAGCCTGTAATAAAATCGTTTTTTAACTATTTTACATTTCCTTATCTTTTTTATTTTGTATTGTGCTTAATTATAAATTATCATATATATATATAATATATATATATATATATATATAATATATAGATATATTATATATATATATAATATATTATATATATATATTATATATATATATAATATATATCTATATTTTATTTTCATTTTATTTTTTTTATTAAAATTTATTTTATTTATTTTCATTTTTATTTATTTTTTATTTTTCAAAATTTATTTAATTTTTTTAATTATTTTATTATTAAAATTTTATTCTCTTTTAACATTTTTTTTTTGAATCGAAACATATTATTTATTTTTTGTTAAGTAATCTTTATTATTTATTTTTTTTTTATTTTTAATATTATTTTATTATATATATATATATATATTAATATAATATCTCTTATGATATATATATATATATAAAATATATATATATAAACCGTTACATATATGACAGCTAGCTGACATTGGGGGCAAAGGAGGTATTGATAAATATTTACTTTAACCTTGAGGAACCAAATAGTTCGGGGCTCACAGGTTTTGCTTTAAGTATCCTATATTGAGAAAAAAGAGTTAAAAAATATTTAGAGGGTGAAGCATTTACTCTACATAAGCCTGTAAGAAAAAAATTTCCTACGCGAAAAACCATAGCTCCACAGGTCTCGATAGTGTGTGGCA
>JABUQX010019919.1:12500-17500 GCA_015478945.1 Trachelipus rathkii
ATTTTTATATATTATATATATATATATATATATTTTTTTATATTTATTTATATATATATATATATATATATATATATATATATATATATATATATATATATATAGGTGTGGAGGTGTAGGTGAAGGCTGGGTGGCCGCTAGGTGTAGAGGTAGGTGAAGGCTGGTGAAGGCTAGGTGTAGGTGTAGGTGTAAGCTGAGTGAACGCTGGGTGGAGGCTAGGTGTAGATGTAGGTGTAATCGAGGTGCACGTGACGATCGGGCTATGAAGATACCTTTTATTTCGAGCTGTGGATGTGAACCAAAGGTTCAGGTGGGCTGACGGGCGGGAAAACGCGGAAAATGCGCCTGCGGGCGCTCGCGGCGGGGGTCGCACCTGCGGGTGCCCAGGATTTGAACCAAAGGTTCACGCGGGCGGGAAACGCGACGGTTAAACAGGTTAAGACATTAAAGGCCTATGCTAAACACATCAAAATATACCGGCCTAAAAAAGCCACCATTGATGAATAAATTAGGGGGGAAAATAGGGGGGCAATACGTACGATGGAGGCTTCGCCTCCATCTGGCGCAACCCTTCTTCGAAGGGTTGCTAAAAATTAGGGTTGCCAAAAAGGGGGGTTTTTGGGTAGGGGGGTTTTTGGGTAGGGGGGTTTTTTTTGGGTGGGTGGGTTTTTTAGATGGGTGGGTTTTTTATTGGGTGGGTTTTTGGTTGGGTGGGTTTTTCGATGGGTGGGTTTTTGGGGTGGGTTTTTCGTGGTCCGGAATTACTCTCCTACTACTCTTCCAGATTTTTTAAAATTAAGTTGTTCCTTAGATAAGCTTTTAAAGCTATTTTTCAATATAAAATCTACACTTGCTTCCATTATACACTATTTTAATTATTTTAATTATATAAAGGTAAATATCACTTAAGTAATGTAATAAAGAATTTTTATTTAATAACCAAACAATTTACAAAATGCAAGGATTTCAAACTAAAAACTGTTGTTGCCATGCTTTTGACACGTAAGAGAAACTTATCGTATATATATATATATATATATATATTATATATATATATATATATATATATATTATATATATATATATATATATATATATATATATATATATATATATATATATATATATATATATATATATAGAAGAGAGAGAGAGAGAGAGAGAGATTCAAAATTCTTTTTTTCAAATTTATTCGTGCGATTTCACTGGGTGAACGAAAATTTCGTACCCGCGAATTTTCGTATTTTTTCGCTCGTACAGCAAGGTATGACGCTTGGCCTAGTCCTATATATTATTATATGAAATATGAAGATCTATGTACGCCCATAGCTTGGAATTTTACTCTTAAGAACAGAGTAGGAAGGAAAATTTCTAAATGAATTTAATTATTATAATTGTTATTACTAAAGTAGTTGCTTTTCTTTAAATTTATTTTATAAATCAGTTTCTTTTTTCACTTTCAAATAAAATTGTAATAATTTATTTAACTTTACCATTTTAAATTATTTTATTAAAAAGACTCAAAAATATTGGGTAGGAGCTACCTACCCTGCCTACCTTATATATATACGCCCCTGATATATATATATATATATATATATATATATATATATATATATATATATATATATATATATATATATATATATATATATACTATATATATATATATATATATATATATATATATATATATATATATATATATATATATATATATATATATATATATATATTAGCTTCCATTACTGAAACAAGCAATAAGTCTTGCTTCTGATGAGCTTTACATTCTGGGATCTCCATGGTCTCCTCCATCCTGGATGAAAACAAACGGAAAGTTCAATGAGTCAGGAGAGCTTTTAAAAGAGATGTGGCAGCCATATGCAAATTATCTTGTTAAGTAAGATTATATAAGATTATATATTTCACAAACAAGCAAGATTACCTAATTATATATTATGAGAATCGCAAATGATTCAGAATTACCTTTAATATATTTCAAAATTAAATACTCATTTTACTTATACAAATAGTAGTTGTAAGCGTGCTTACTTTTCAATCTTTCAATTAAAAAATTTGGAAACAAATTTAATGGAATAGGATGTACGTAAATGACTCTTAATTTTATATCTTATTTTATGCCTATAACTTGGAGGATATTTAACATGGTTTTACTAAAACTTATGTAAGTGATTGTAAAACAGAAGATTTATTGAGTCTTAAAAGTGATTTGCATAAATCTATTTATGTCTAAATATCATTTATAACCAATATTACAAATTGCTTTAGGAATTCTACAGCAGAAGGGAATATATTACGTAATATATATATATATTATATATATATATATATATTAATATTACTTCGAGAAGAATAGCATGTTATTATTATTATGAGCGCTGGAGTTATTACTACATATTATTGGCTGGCTACTGCATACATGGCTGGTTGTTGGTTACTGGCATATATTATTACATATACATACATATTATACGTACATAGCACATTGGTTATTATATACAGCAGCATACATGTTACATACTGATATAAATATATATATATATATATATATATATATAATATATATATATATATATATATATATATATATATATATATATATATATATATATATATATATATTAAAGGTTCTTCGAGATGTATGAAGACAACCTTGGAACAAATTTATGGGGATTTACCCCTCAAAACGAACCTTTAGGAGGATTTGATCCAGTAAGTCCTAAATTCATTTATTTTCCCATGTTTTTATTTTCATGTGTAATACTACTAGTTTGTTAATTTAAACAAAGAAAGAAAAATCTCAAGTTAACGCGAATTTAATTCGATGAAAATATAATAATAAACAATACAAGCAACCATAATAAAATATAAATTTGGTCACATAATCTTTATACGTGCTTACTCTTAAACACATATCTACATTATGCATTATGTATTTGATATATATATATATATATATATATATATATATATATATATATTACATACATATATGTTGAGCAGCATGAAGATAAATAGTATAGGTGCTGATATATTATTGGTACATATACAAACAAATATATATTTTACATATATATATATATATATATATATATATATATATATATATATATATATATATATATATATATATATATATATATATATATATATATATATATGTGTGTGTGTGTGTGTGTGTGTGTGTGCTTGTGTGTGTAATAAAATCTAATTACAATAAAACGTTATAACCTAAGTTAAAGACATAGCACAAGAAAATCATTAATAAACCTAATTGAAATTCACAAACTTTCGATGTCGTAACGACGTAACCAGACATTCTTATTCAAGTGAATTAAAAGAAAAAGTAACAGAACAAGTGAAACCAAATACTAGAGAGAAACAAATCTGGCAACATGTCGAAAATCAGTCAGATGTAGTCTTTTATTTTTACATGGTGCTATCGCTCACGGTCAGAGCCCTTTTCTAGGAGGGAGCAAAAAAAATGAACAAAACAAAACAGACGGAAACTAATAACCCATCCAAACCCTTGCCGAACGCAATTCCCTAAGGTGGGAGCAGACGTGGGCCTTAAAGAGAGGAAGATTGAATACAGCAGGAAAAACAGATGGAGGTAAGGAGTCCCACAAAACAGAAGTGGCTGGAAAGAAGGAGGCACCATTACGAACTAGCCTTGAGTCTCCAATATTCACATATAATATTCATGTGAGAGCAAGGCGCCTCTTGTGTTACGAGGGCGACGCAGTGGTGGAGGAATGCGAGAGGTCAATTCCTTCGAGCACCTGCCATTGTAATTTTAATACCTATAGAAAAGAGAAAGTGTGCCAATCTCACGTTGCATTGAAAGAGAGTCAAGGGAGTCAGAAAGTAGGGGACAGTTTATAAGTCTTTTTGACTTAGCCTCAACCTTATCCAAAAGAAGAGTGGCACTGGAACCACCCCAAGTGTGAGAACAATACTCTATGCAGGGACGGATGAGACCCTTATATAATTGGAGTAACTGAGCAAAAGAAAAATATTCACGCAATCTGAACAGAATTCCCATCTTCTTAAAGGCCTCTTGTTAACGTTGTTAACAGGTGAGACGTTATAGCCGTCGAAGGGGATAGGAAAGTTTGGAGGTGTTTTTGAGAGGGAGATGTGAAGAAGTTGAGTTTTTAAAGAGTTGAACTTCACAAGATTGCTGTTACTCCACTGAGAAATCCCGATCAGATCAGCAAGAATTGAGTCTGAGAGCTGAATACGAGAGGCAACTCTAGATGCAAAAGAGGGGACACATTTGAAATGAGTGGAAGAATGAAGAGTTGAGTCATCGGCATAAGAGTGAACAAAGTTAGAAGTGCAGCTAAAAAGATAGTTGATGAAAAGTAAGAATAAAGCTGGAGATAGGACAGAACCTTAAGGAACACCACAATTGATAAGAAAGGAGGAAGAGGTCGCTCCATCAACAAGAGCCGAAATATAACGATCTGAAAGAAAACTAGACATGAGTAAGCAAAGAGAAGAAGGAAATCCAAAGGAAGGTAGCTTAGAGAGTGGTAGTTAAAAATGCCTTTTTAAATGAATAAATATTTTTTAATATATTATTTGTTAAAGAATCTAAATGAAAGTTCCCTTGTTAGTATTCATATTTTCGATGCTGTTAATAATAAACGAATCTAATAATTTTCTTATATATATATATATATATATATATATATATTATTATTATTATTATTATATATATACATATACATTGTTATTATTATTGAGCAGTTATTATTATTGCTATATTGGTTATTGGTTATTATATATTAAGCTATACATATATATATATATATATATATATATTATATATATATATATATATATATATATATATAAATATATATATATATATAATATATTTTATATATATATATATATATAATATTAATATATATATATATATATATATATATATATATATATATATATATATATATATATATATATATATA
>JABUQX010019919.1:20000-33311 GCA_015478945.1 Trachelipus rathkii
TATTTTTGTAAATATGAATTTAAAAAATTTATTCGAACTTTGTGAAAATGATTTCACAATTTTAACATTCGTGCAATATTTTAGTTTGATAGTGGATAAAAAGATTGTGAAAAGTGGAAGAAAGAATGTGAAATTACGAAACCGGTAAATTAAATATTCCAACACGAGGCAGAAGGAAACGACATCTACTCGGCTATTTCGCCTTATTTATGTGGCAAAGAAAGCATCCTAAAGATGAGAGATTTGAACATTTCCTGTGAGTCCATTATTTATTAAACTTAAATATTATTAATATTTTGCTTAAAAACAAACTATCTAAGTTAGGTCTAGGTTTACGGCAACGACAATCCATCTAGGTTAGGTCTAGGGTTTTCGTCAACGACAATCCATCTAGGTTAGGTCTAATGTCTACGGCAACGACGATCCGTCTAGATAGGTCATACTGTACGACTTTTTAAGTCTAGGTTATGATAAAGTTTGGTTATTTACACACACACACACACACACACATATATATATATATTATTGGTTAGTTATTAAGGCTAAGGTTATATAGCGATAGCGTTAGCATATATATATATATATATATATATCACATCTATATATATATATATATATATATATATATATATATTTCGAAAGATATCGGTATCGATATATATATATCGATATATCGAAATCGAAGGTCAGAAAGAAACTTTAAGTTTTACTGAAAATAAATTAAGCGTGATATATATATACATATGGCTGGTTATATATACAGCAAATATAAGAAGAGCAGTATATATATATATTAAGATATATATATATATATATATATATATATATATATATAGTATATATATATATACTATATACATATTCACTGTGTATACATATACAATTCATATATATATATACATCAGTCTGCAGTCAGAATCCTTTCGGGTCATGACTCTCTCGCAAGTGGTTACATCAAATGAAGTTAAATTATATATATATATATATAAAGAGTTGTTGTTACATACAGCATATATATATATTATATATGATATATATATTGGCTGGCTGGCTGGTTAGTTGGCTACATATACAGCACATATTGGCTATTGTATTGGCTATTATTGTTATTATTGTTGGTGTTACATACATATATTATTATAAACATATATATATACATACATATTATATATATATACACTAAATTGAAGATATTATTATTATTATATATATTATTATTATTATATATTATTATTATTATATTATTATTATTATATTATATATATTATTATTATATATATATATACGTATTATATATTATATATATTATTATATATAAGAAGAAGAAGAAGATATATATATATATATATATATATTATATTAGATATAGAAATATATATATATATATATATATATATATATATATATATAGGGTGTATCTTTAATATTGCGAAAAAAATTTAGAATGATATTCCTTTCATATATATAAGATAAAATGTGTGTCAATGTACTTCACCGAAAACGACTCGTTTCCAAGATACAAGGTGATGAAACTTATGTGGGACATATCTGATATATTCCATTGCCCGTCCCGTGCCCCATCTCAACCTTTAATAATAAGCACAAATATACCGTAGGAAAGGTTACCTACCTGTTATTTACTAGTTCCGTATCTCGCTTCATTTATACATATACTAGTCCGTGTCTCGTCAAGTTCTGTGTTCAAGTGTTGCTCATATTTCCAAAATGAATTACACAAATAGTGAAATGTGCGATATGCATTTTGTTTATGGTCGTACGAAGGGTAATTCATTAGCAGCCATGCGTCTCTATGAAGAAATGTACCCTAATCGTGTCATCCCCCATCATACTATGTTTGAACGTCTCCATCAACAGTCTTAGGAAAGTATCAACTCCAGATGTCGAAGAACAGGTTCTCCAAGAACTTGAGGACAGTCCTACAACAAGTACCAGAAAGATTGCTGCAGCACTACATGTAAGTCATTCGACAGTTTTTAGGGTATTGAAAAATCAACTTCTGTACCCTTATCATATCCAACGAGTGCAGGCACCTGTACCAACAGATTTTCCTGCAAGAGTAGCTTTGTGTCGATGGATGCAGCAGAAAATTGCAGACAATCCTCACCATTTAACAGAAACATTGTTCACCGATGAGGCAAATTTTTCCAGAGACGTCATATCGAACTTCCACAACAATCACATATGGGCTGATAAGAACCCACATACAATAGTTGAAAGCAGCCATCAACACCAGTTTTCATTGAATGTATGGATCGGAATTGTTGGCGACCATTTGATAGGTCCATTCTTTTTACCAGCGAGGCTTACTGGAGACGTTTATCGCCAATTTCTTGAACATAACTTGCCTACACTACTGGAAGACGTCCCATTACAATTAAGATCGAAATGTATTTCATACACGACGGCGCTCCAGCTCATTTCAGTTTAGTTGCTCGTAACTATTTGAACACTGTATATCCACGCCGTTGGATAGGTCGAGGAGGTACAGAACCTTGGCCTCCGCGGTCTCCAGACCTAAATGTATGTAGTTACCTGAAACATTTGGTTTATACAGCAACAGTTGAAAGTTCCGAAGAATTAAGGGCTCGCATAATCGCATCTTGTGACACAATTCGGCACACACACGGTATATTTGAACGTGTCCGCCAATCAATGCGTCGCAGAATAGAGGCCTGTATTGCCGCTGGGGGTGCTCATTTTCAACATTTGTTATAAGCTTAGTTCACCATTGCTTAGTACTATTTCTGTTGTATATTTTCTTCTGTGCAGTAATGTATGTATTCTTATAATTAAATAAATTGAATGAATTTGCTTAATTACCTTTCCAAATTTAGTTTACTGTTTATTGTAACTTAAATGTTTAAATAGGTTTCATCACCTTGTATCTTGGAAATGAGGCGTTTTCGGTGAAATGTTTATTGACACATATTATCTTATATTTATGCAAGGAATATCATACTGAATTTTTTCGCAATATTAATGATACACCCTGTATATAATTATATACCTATATAATAGAAATAATAATAATATAATAATATTATAAATAAAATTATATATATATATATATATATATATATATATATATATATATATATATATATATATATATATATATATATATATATATATATATATATATATATATATATATATATATATATATATAAAAATTCTCATAAACACTTTATTATTTTTTTATACTGTAAATTTCCTTGCTTTTTGACTGAGGTGATTCAAAATATTTTCATTGTTGACTTCTGTGCTAAGATCTCGATGAATTGACAGTAAAGCAAGACCTATAATGCGATCCTCTTCAACACTATTCCGTAAATACGTTTTCAGCTGCCTTAATGTCGAAAAGGTTCTTTCTACTGTTGCGGTGGATACAGGCAATACTGCTAAGATATTCAGGAGAGTAGCAATGTTAGGAAACCTCCTCTTGGCACACTTAGCCAAAGCACCGATCGCAGGTTTTGTTTTTTCATTTTCTAACAGCCATTTACGCTGCCAGAGACACCACTCTCCTTTTAGTGTATCCTCGTGAGGGTCTGGAAGGTCGTCTTTATATTAGAGGATGCTTTTTTCAATATGTTTATAAGGTACATTGCACTTTTCTGGTAAAATATACTGAAGTGAAATGATAGTGGTTTCATGCGAGAGAAATCGATCAGTCAACGAAGAAATCAGATCATCAATAAACGGAATAAAAACTGAGATGCGATAATATGATTCGGGATCTGATGTAGGCACATAACAACGATGTTTCTGGAACTTCGTAGTTCTTAGAATTGGTATTTCAATACCTAAGCTGTCGCATACATTTTTAGCTTGTGTGAATATGGTTTTAAACCTGTGTCTGCATTTTGTCTATCTTTTCGAGAAGTTCGAATAATGTCTTTCACTAAGTTTACTGCACTGGACAATGTCCAAATGGACACTCTGTAGCTGTTTTTGACAAGGTAGGTTATTCCAAGAAATTTACTTAAAACGTATAACGTTATTATAAAATTCAAATTACTGATTGAATTTAACAACGAAGTAGCTTTCTGTGATAATTCACCAGGCCATTCTTTTATTTCTTCCAATGACGGCAAGTATTGGCTCAAGAGTCTCTTTAAAAAGGAAAACCGCCTCATGCCGTTCACACCATCTGTCTCGCACATGTTTTGATCCTCTTGTTATTTTTGGTTACTAGAAACTTTTTATTTTATCTTCCAAAAGTTTTGTGCACTGGACTCGATCGAAAAAGTGCATATTTCAGAGATGAATCCTAAGACGTTTCCAATTGCCTGAATTGTAGAAGAGTCTGAGAGACATAGACTTAAACAATGAACACAATGTGTGCATAGAGCTTTAGGATACTCATTCCGGATAACAGATTGCACTTTCCCGGAATTCGCCTCCTCATGGAAGAGGCTCCATCATCATATCCTTGAAATTTTAAACCAAGAGAGCCGAGTCTCTCCAAAATTACATTTGCCAATGCTTCTGAGATATCATAAACCGGAACAAATGATAAAAATCCTCTTAAAGTAAAAGAGTATTACCTCCATCACCACCAATCGTGTACCTCACAAAAAGTGAAAACTGTTCTGTTTGGAAATATCCGTTGTTTCATCAGCTAAAACTGAAAAAAATTGTTTTTATTAACCCTTCCACTATTTTCCTTTGTAAAAGCTGCTGGGATTAAATGTGACTATGATTTCCTTCTGTATCATCGGACTCGTTTACAATGAGTTTTTGGACGATAGAAGTAAGTGGTTGTTCTTGAAAACCTGGTCACCTCCATTTGCTCGAAAACCCAAGAAGGCTTCTAAATTTCCGTCATTTTCACCTGGAGTTGATAATTCAATACGTCCAGAGTCACTTGAGTCCCTTAATGCAAGACCTTTTGCTGGCCACATAAACGTATATCTTCACTATTGGTACAAGTTTTTCTATTTCCTTCACATTTTCTCTTATTTTGAGGTCCAGTTGTTTGTCTATGCTTTTGATTTTTTTTCTGAATATGAACTTCCAATATTACGTATTATATATATATATATATATATATATATATATATATATATATATATATATATATATATATATATATATATATATATATATATATATATATATATATAAACATATACACTTGTTTCTACCGAAAAACTGCAATGAAGTCGAAAATTTCCAAATGCAGCCCCCTAGCCCCCCTGGCTACGCCCCCGATATATATATATAGAAGAGCATATATATATTATATATATATATAGCAGCAGCATATATATATATATATATATATATATATATATATATATCTATATATATATATATATATATATATATATATATATATATATGAGGATAACCCTAGTAAGCTAGTAAGCGAGGATAGAGTTGAATTTAAGTTTTTTTTCTGGTTTTTTTTTTCTTTTTTTTTTAGAACTCAAATCATTGGGTAACTGGTTGGATTGACTGGAATTTGGCTCTCGACGTACAAGGGGGACCGAATTGGGTTGGCAACTTTGTTGATGCTCCTGTTATCGTCAATGCTGTAAGTAATTATTTTAAAAGTAGTGGTGTTCAATTTCTAAGATCATCATTTTCTACGCTTTTTAATTTATATATTTAAGCTGTGTTATATATATCACTTAATAAATTTCATGGTTGAAGTAGCGCTAGGTGATAGTAGCAGTTTATGATTTTAACTTAATAATAATAATAATAATAATAATAATAATAATAATAATAATAATAATAATAATAATAATAATAATAATAATAATAATAATAATAATAATAATAATAATAATAATAATAATAATAATAAAATTCACATATATTTTAAAATATAAAGGATTAATAATAATAATTACTAAAATACTTTTGAATCTAAAGAATATCTAATTTTAAGTGAAACTATAAAAAATGTGGCATTCAGAAATATTTGCTAAATATTAAAGTATACCTGTAAAATGTACGTGAATGGGAATAAAAAAAAAAAAAAACGTTAAGACTTCCTTTGTTTTGCAAATTTTGACAAACTTTTGAATGTTAAACGTTTTTAAATGCGCCCAAAAAAATTAAAAATTTAAAAAGGAATTGTTGTAAACCCTCTGAGCAAGAACCAGAACAAAAAGTCTTTAAATGTAAAATAAAGGAAGCACAGTGCCTGCACCGAAGCCTATGATTTTAAAATGACTTGGCCCTGAATTGAAGAGTGAATGCATCGTCTGGGAAATAAAATATTATTTTTTCGTTCTTTAATGAAGAAGAGGAGAAGTGATGGTGGTGGTAGTGGGGCTAATTAATTAGTTTACTCATCGTTATATATTGTATATATAAGCATTTGCTCTTTTTAAAATACTTTTAGACAGCAGATGAGTTCTACGTTCAACCAATGTACTACGCTGTTAATCTCTTCTCAAGAAATGTCGACAGAGGAGCAACATCAATATATAACGTTGTGTCCAATGACTACAATGATTTTATAAGAACGACAGCATTTCAAAACCCTAGTGGAGAGATTGTACTCATTGTCGCAAATACGTAAGTTTAATATATATATATATATATATATATATATATATATATATATTATATTATATATATTATTATTATTATTATTATATTATAGTTATATATATATATATATATATACATATGTTATATATATATTACGTATATTATATATTATTATTAGCTATTATTGTTATATTATTATACATATACATATACATACATTATTACATACATATTATACATACATATCATACATATTATTATTACAGTTAAGAGTTGAAGAAAGAGTTGAAGATAGTTGAAGGAGATATTATTCATATTACACATATATTATTAACATATACATACATATACATACATACACATATTGCTACAGCTGAAGAAGAAGGAAGAAGGTTGAGTTATTATTGTTATTATTATTATATATACATATATATATATATATATATATATATATATATATATATATATATATATATATATATATATATTATTTGTGAATATTTAGAAATAATACTATCAGCGGGTTTTGCTCCCACCCACACTCCCACTTAAAAAAAAAAAAAAAATCATCGTTGCATTGTTAAATTTAATTTATATGTTACAGATCTGAAAAACCTTTTATTATTGGAGTTACTAATGAAAAAAGTGAGTATATATTCAAATACACAATTGAAGGCGAAACATGGCTTGCTATCACCTACAAGGATTCTTAAAGGATAAGACACAGATTTTCAAGTGTCGCCAAGGAGAAAATTTCATAATATTAAAAATGTTACAAAATGATGTTGCTTATAATTCATTCATATTAAATAATAATAAAATTAACGCATATAGACTCTTTTATTTAATATTTTCTTCTATTTATAAACATCAATATATCAAAAAGGTAAGTCGGGCAGAATCCCCCTGCAACACCGATTTTTATAAAAATCACATCATGGATTCTAAATATATTGTAATTAGAGGTGCAAGTGCCAAAGAAAAACGTTTTTTTAAGAGAAAAAAAACGAGATTTCCGTTTTATTTCGTTTTTTTTTTTTACAAAACATTTTTTTACTCTACCATTTTGTATTGTTTTTATTATTATTATTTAAAGCTAATTTCATTACTAATAACCTTTAGGAATAGTTTTGTTCCCTATAAATATACTCTATTTATAGCTGGTTTCCTGGTGTAGGCACTCATCATATGAATAATTTAGAGCAATATATATATATATATATATATATATATATATATAATATATATATATATATATATATATATATATATATATATATATATATATATATATATATATATATATATATATATATATATATATATATATATATACATATATTGCCAATAGTATAAACATGATTATTACATATTATTACATATTATTAGTTATATATATATATACATATTATTGCTATATATTATTGGTTATTAGCATATTATTATTACATATATATATATTATTATTATTATTATTATTTCATTTTATCTTTTTATGCATATATATATATTACATATATTATTATTAGCATATTATATATATTATATTATTATACATACATACAGTTGAGTTGATAGCTAGCTAGCTATTAGCTATTATTACTATTGACATACAACCTTATACATATACATAAACTTTATATACATATTATATATATATATATATTAGCATATATATATTTATATGTCCATAAATAGATTAATAAAAGTAAGGTATGAACATATAATTATTATTACATATATACATATATTTCCATGACCCCCTCATATATGACTTCATAGCATATACATATAGCTATACATATATATACATACATATACATATACATATGGCTATGGCTGGTTGATGGGTTACAGGTTGAGTTGAGTTGAAGGGGAGGCTGGGCTGGCTGGCTACATACATACATATTATATACAATACATATATTACATACATACTATTGGCTGCTGAAGGAAGGAAGGAAGGCTGGCTGGCTGCTGGCTGGCTGCTACATACTACATATTACTGGTTCGTGCAATGATATACATATATATATATATATATATATATATATATTCTTCTATATAGGTGTAATGATTCTTAAAATAATGGAAATGTTATAAATAAATCAGTGCTACTATTAAAAAAAAATAAAAATTTGACTCATGATTGTCAACACCATAAATTAGAAATTTATATAAGATTAAACATAATGTATGATTCTTATGATGCAATTCATTATCGTGATCAGCATCTTAATCCTCAGGTTCAAAGTCAGACATCTTTCCAATCATAGTATCTAGAGACACATCTGAATCATCATCGTATGGTATATTTGAGGAGGAGCAGTCATTCTCTGAATCACAGGTAGAGCTTTCAATATTCTTCTTCTCTTTAATGTCTTTAGACTTTATTTTCTTAAGCGTCGGTGTATTAATGGAGGAAGGCAGGAGAGGATGTGAAGATACTAAAGTGATGGTACTTGAACTTGGATGCTGCAGAGTGCAGATCAATTGCGTGATGAATAGCAGAAACACCTGATTGAGAGTTCTTGCCCAAAGAATATTTGGTATAATGAGTTCGAGGACTGCCTCCAAACTTACTGTGAGCATGTCAGTTTCAGATTCTGACTGACAAATCCTAGTTTCTCTACATGCTCATTTGCAAGCCCATTTCTTTTCTTCGAATGCACATTTGCTTGTGCAGAGAAAGCGATACAGTCAAATCAAAGCACTGTTTAATTTCAGTATTTAAGATCAAAAACAAACCTTCGCTACCTTAAGCTAAAATGCTACTACAAGGTAGCAAATCTACAAAAGATTATTATTTCAAAGTATACAAGTAACCAAAGCATGCCTAACACAACAGTGAAAGCCATCTATTATAATGTGTCAAGTACAAGTGCAAAACTAAGCAAATTCAGAATTAAGCTGCTCATGAAAAAAGACCAAATTAAAATAACTTAAAACAATCACTATGTGAGAGTCCAGGCAATTACTCCAAGTATGTTAAGCAATACTGTAAGCAAAGTATTTCAAAAAACTGACACAGTAAATTAGTATGCAAAATTTTTTTTAAAAAAATTAAAAAAAAAAAACACTCAAATTTTAAAGCAAATTTTAGCTTTGAATCATGTTTTAAGTCATTGTAATATATTAAGCACCAACGTAAATCAGATACAAATGAGGAAAATATAAAACATAAGCTAACCTGTTGTGTGTAAACTAAAGTTTAAACCAGAATTAAAGGGTAAAACAAGGCTGAAAGCAATAATATATTTATTTTAAGTATAAAAACTATCAAAAACAGACAATACATACAAGGTCTAAGTATTTTTAAAAATATGTCAGCAGGTAAACCAATATAAAGGGGACCAAACATATGTAAAGTTAAGTAAATTTTCAGAAAGTGCCAACAGGCCCAAACAATATAAAGGGACCAAGCATACGTGATGCCAATTAAATGTTTAAAAATGCCAATAGGCCAACCAATATAAAAGGGATCAAACGTATGTATGCAAGGTCAAGTAAATTTTTTTAAAAAAATTACGATATAGGCCAAGCAATATAAAAAAAGACCAAACATGAATGTACGGTCAAATAATTTTTTAATACAAATGTATAGTGCCTATTTCAAAAAAAAAAAAAATAAATAAATAATAAAAAAAAACAGGCCTATGGAAATTTAAAAATCGAAATAATTTTTTTTAGATCAACTAGTGCATAGAGCTATGTTTAAAAGTAATGTACAATAATAAAGTACCAAAATAAGCCAGATACAAAAATGTCAAACAGGATCAAGCAATATAAATGTTCTAAGTAAAAAGGTGTTTAAGCAACAAATTTATATTCAAACCAATTTATTAGATCACTTGGTGAATATGTTTCTATGTAGAAACAAAAAAAACAATATTTAGAGGAAGACAACTACTCAAGTATAGAAGTCCTAAAACAAATTTAAAACCCAATGACTGTCAGGGGGCAGTATTCCTAAAGCAAATTTTAAAAACGCAACTAAATATTGCAATAGTAAAATAGGAAGGAATTAGCCTACTGTTCAAATTAATTTACGATTTAAAAATCCATGAAACCTTTTGATTGTTGGTTCCACTGAAGCGTGGTGGTTGTTGCTACTGAAGGTGGAGCAACATATGATGCATGACCGTTTCTTGTTTAGGAACACATCAATGAGACATTTGATGATAAAAATAATTTTTGCTATGACTCCAATTTTGAACAAGACAACCAGGAAGTTCCAGGTAGCCCAGAAGGTAAATACGAAAATGCAATTTTCGTATAATACCCGGACCCCAATTTCTTCGTTTACCACAAAAGAGATTTTCTTGCCGAAAATGCTAACTCATAAGGACTGCAGACATCCGAACGTAAAAGTGCTGCAATTGCGCCAAAACTAACCGACGCTTCCGCTCTATGAGAGCTAGCGATCTTGTTTTTTGACGACAGCTACAGTACCCCCCTCCAGAGCCAGAGGCCACAGGTGCGTTAGTCGAGGTAACGCCTCGGCCAACGCACCTATCTGCCTCTGCTTCATGTACCTTCAGCCTCCGAAGGCACTAAGGCAGAACGGAGTGAGGTCTGCGAAGAAGATGGTGATGGTGGCAACGCAGGTGAAGCAGAAGGAAGTTCTGAAGAAGAGTATGAAGGAGACGTCGGAACAGAAATGCGCATGTAAGAATGAGTAGTCAGACGAGGTGGTGCAGCTGAAAGTCGTAACCGAAGTTGAACTGCTTGACGAAGGTTATGTTTGAGCCAGAGTTGAAGTTGGTGGTGGTATTGAAGGGGGTGGCATTGAGGGTGGTGGTGGTGGGGATGTAGAAGGAAGAGATGCTGGAGAAGAGATAAGCATAGGCATAGGTTGTGGATGAAGAGGAACAGAAATGGTTCGAAGAACAAAAGGCGTTTTGCGAAAATACATTCTCACATCAGTATTCGCGGTGGGCCCACGAAGCAAGCGAAAACAAGCTGTAGTAAAGCCACTATACTGGTGTGAGAAGGGAATGAAGAGAATGGAGGATGTTGGAGATGCGGTTGCGTGAGGGAAGATAGATAGAGCTGACAGAGAGGTGAATTCGATGCGCGAGAGTGCATCTGCGATGAAGGTGTCTATTCCCGTGAGTTGACGTAGATCAATAGCAAATGAGAAAACATATCCCAAATGACGAACAACTGTGGGCGAGCTTCGTACATATCGGGATGTTCTTACAAAGATTGAAAGTTGATGAGAGGATGAAAGAACGATCGGTTGATCGTGTTGCTGAGTGATTGATCGATCGGTTGATCGATTAGTTGATCGAGTGGCTGGTCGGTTGACCGGTCTGGTAGTTATTCGATCGTTTTGATTGATTCTACGTAGAGTGGTTTATCGGTAAGCTTGCAAAGCATCTCTACAGAACGAAGTACTTTGGACAAGTGTCGACCATCACGAGATGTCGTTACAACGGTGAACAACCTGTTGTGGGAGATGAGTTAATGAAACTCGCAGTCATCCAGTTGGCGGAAGTGAAGGACCGCGAGAGAGAATGAGTGATGAAACCATCCGCCAATCAGGTGTTGTTAGAGGACCCCTCCGACCGCGAAATCGAAGGTATCCCTGAAGGCGAGTGGATGTGAAGTCATGAGGATGGACCAGCGAAGGTGAAGAAGCCAAGGCCTCCATAACAAAGCGAAGAAGCGTAGAAGAGCACCTCTTCTTAGGGTGAAGAAGAGATGTAAAGGGGGCAAGGTGAAGCAGCAGTAGCAGACGAAGGAGAAGATTCAACGGAGGTAGCAGAACGAGAGGGAGAGGAAGCAAGGATGGTGTAGTGGTCCGTGGCTGGCATAACGGGGCTAGTAAATGGAAAGGAAGATTGAAAAATATGAAGTTTTCGGTGCGGCAGGTGAGGAGTGGGACCGAAGGCGAAGGATATGGGGTGTAGTGTGGTTCAAAGGAACAGCGACATCTGGCATGCTTGCCAGGGATGAAAACACGGAAGGAGCGGAAAAGAAGAGGTTTGTTAGGGGGAAAATATGATTTTTCACGGAGAGCATATTTATCATCATCATCACCCACCTTCTTTCCCCAAGACTAGGGGTAAGGTGCGTAACATACACCGGAAACAGAAAAGTAGTAGAAGAATATGATGCAAGTCAAAAAGAAAACATAGCCCTACCGCCCCTTTATACTTTTTAGTGAGAACTCTTTGCAGTCAGAAAATTCACACTAGAGATTCACGGGAAAACGACGAACCCTCACTTTGGCATCTCGTCAATGTGGGGTTCATCCCTTGGCCCAGCTGAGCCACAATCATGCCCCCTCACAAAACCCCGCCATTAACTCCTATTATCCACTTTTCTTCTTGCCTCTGCCAAACTCACATTCCTCTCCTCCAGGCATTCTTTTACTGACTCTATACACTTTTTCATCGGTCTCCCAGCAGGTCAATTCCCAGCACACTCACCACTATACATCCGCTTAACCAACCGACTATCATCCATTCTTTAGACGTGACCAAACCATCTCAACATACTTTCATTTATTCTCTCATATACCCATTTCTTCACACCACACAACTCTCTAATACGTTCATTGCTCATTTTATCAATTATTTTCATCTGAACACATTGTGCTTTAGATCTATACATTTTATTTCAGACCATAGTCTCACTACTTATACATTAACACAGGTAACAACATACCCTCATGTAAGACACTAGCGCACTCACGACTTAGTTAAAGCGTTTCACGATAAATGCGGAAAACGGGTTAAACACTGAATTGATCTGAACGAAGTAATACCG
>JABUQX010019920.1:0-2500 GCA_015478945.1 Trachelipus rathkii
ATATATATATACATACTGTATATATATATATATATATACTGCTATATATACATATATAACATATATATATATATATATAATATATATATAACTATATATATATATATATATATATATATATATATATATACATATATATATATATATATCTTAGGCTTAAAAAAAGAACATATAGTGGGAAGGTAAAGAGATTACTGCCTTCTCCTGGATTGAACACTACCGCGTGTTGCGACTGAGAACAATATACTCGATGCTTTACCACTGAGCTATCCAACCCCAAAAGTTGGGTTCAAGAACAGTTTCAAAAGCAATCCAGGCTCCCTTGAGTGACATCACTGGGTGACCAGCCTGTTATCCCTCAGTTCTTAATAATTTGTAGGTGTTAAATATATATATATATATATATATATATATATATATATATATATATATATATATATATATATATATATATATATATATATATATATATATATATGGATCTTGCTATAGGCGAGGTAGGTGACCGCCTAGGGTCCCTCTCCTACAGGACCCTTTCTTCCTAGTGATATTGTGTAGCCGGATTATAAAAATGTATATTTAAAAAATGACTCAAACTTATTAACTATTCGGCAAAGTCCTTCAAATTCTTTAATATTATTTACATATTTGATCTAAATCTGCAAATTATTAAACTATTTCTCAATAAGATGTGTACTTTTATCGGATGTGGCTGGAGTATGTGGCTAAAGAAGTTGGAAAAACTGAACCTCATTTACAAGTCTCTTTCATTAAATAGCAATAGTCTCTATCCTATCCAATGTTTTCGGATCTCTCCTTAACAGGAAGATATGCAAACAGCTTACTTCTTCCAACCTATCTTAGAGTGCCACTTAGAGTGTCAATACTATTTATGTTTATGAGCGTTGCGTTTTTAATCTTACTATAATCTTGTTATCTTACTTTAATCTTATTATAATCTTGTAATCTCTTTCTCTTGACCATCTGATCATCGGTATTTCGGTAAATGTTTCAATCTTGTTAGACTTATCGAAAGCTTTCGGTAAAGTGAAAGCGTGGCAAAAGGCTTAGATTCCCTCTTAAGTTATCTATTTTTTTCTCTGCAACCTTCCATTTGATTTCTTTTCCTTTCGTTCTACAGATTCTATAGATATCTACTGTTTATCCTTTAATTAAATCTGTCAATAGTGGTTTCCTCGGGGTTCTCTCTTATCTCCAATTCATTATCTACTTTTTATTAATGTTCTTCTCTCTATCATTTCATTATTATCAACTCTTTTATGCTAACGATTCCCCACTTAATTAATCCACTTTAAAAGAAGTCTCACTCAACTTCATTGAGTCTCTGCTAGGAACGAAAATAGTTTTGGAGCAATTGACCACTGATCTTTTTCGCATTTTTAATTGGTGGTGGGAGAACATGGTTGTTTTGAATGTTTCAAACACTCAGTTCTTTCATCTCCCTACTTAACAAAATCTTCAACACAACTAAAACATCTTTTTCATAGTCCCATCATTTTTCTATTCACTCTCTTACCCCAGACTTGATTGTTATGCTCATTCTTACATGAAAACTAAACTCAAGCCTCACCATTTTCCTAATATCTTTCTCTTTATTTTCTTTCCTAGTTATATTTCTTAGAAGGACCACATTATTCCCCTCACTAAGAAAGCTTCTAAGAGAGTAGGTGTCCTGAGGGGTCTTCTGAATTTCTTCACACTATCCCAATTGCTTACCCTACATGTGGGCGTTATCCATTCTTAAATGGAGTATGAATCACTTAGCTTTTTTTATTTTTTTTATATAGATGAACACCACCACCACTCACGCACGGGCTAAGCCCTAATCTAGGATGGTTCCACTAACACAGCTTTCTTGGGCTTTTCGCATTATTTAACCTTTATAGCCGTCGAACTGTTGCATTATTCTACTTCTATTACACTTCCGAACCCTCTAAATAAGCCTCTATGCTCATTCTTACATGTTAGCTAATGGTAAGGTCTTGAACAACCCTCTTTATATTTTACTCATTTAACATACGTTAAACACTTTTAGACACCAAGAATGGCCTCATGAAAGTTTTTGATTCCTTGAAAATGCAATTGGGTGTCCCTCAACCCTAGTGGGTTTAATGTAGGTCTTTGACCTTATCCCCCCGAGGCGATGATATATATATATATATATATATATATATATATATATATATATATATATATATATATATATATATATATATATATATATATACTGCCTATGGGTGTTCATATATATACATATATACATATATATATATATATATATATATATATAACAACATATATCTTATATATTATCCTGAGGAGGGGGAGAAAGAATTTCCACAGCGTACGTTCTGCGTGTCGTAAAAAGATGATGACTAAATGGGAAGTGACTGGTTTGGATTCTTCCCTTATATCTTGCCCTAGAAATGCCATGCATGCTTCTGATTTCCGGTGCATGGTGGAGCATCCTACTCCCAGT
>JABUQX010019920.1:20000-22500 GCA_015478945.1 Trachelipus rathkii
TAACACTCCACCAACTGATAGGATCGTTATTTGATTTGTATCTAGTCGTTTTTCTTGGTGATAGTTTTCAATCATTTGCACTGCAAATCTTTGATAATACGTGTGTTTCTTCATCACTAGTGGACTACTGTAGGAATTCTTCCAGTGAATCTGTTAATTGATTTACTTGTAGGAGAGTTTGTTTGTCTTTTTATCATATATTAGCCCAGCATTGCTAAATACTCTCTCACTTGGAACATAAGTTGGAGGACAGGCAAGTATTTCCTTGCAAGTTTACTCAAGCGTGGGTAAACACTTTGCTTAACTTTCCACCAACTGATTGGATCATCATTTGAATCTAATCGTTTTTCTTGGTGATAGTTTTCAATCATTTGCACTACATCTTTTGGTAATGCGTGTGTTTTTTCATCACTACTGGACTGTAGAAATTCTTCCAGTGAATCTGTTTTTGATTTACTTGTAGAAGGTGTTGGTTCTGTAGATTTTGTTTTTTTTCCTTTTAATAGGTGGCGAATTAATTAGACTGTTTCGGTTGAAGTTTTCCAACTTGCAACCACAAAGTACACGATTCAACTTTGTTCTAAATATTATGTTACAAAAAAACTTGCCTTTATAACGGGGATCTAAGTAAGTTGCAATAGTATGAAGGTCATTAATTTCCACAGAACCAAAGCGTTTTTCTAGCTCTAGTTTAATTACATCTTTCATTCTTTTTAAAACCGTCATCATTTTCATTTGAAGATGGTTCAAAATGCTTCCTTAGCGTTGAGATTAATGGTATTACATAAGAGACAGAAGCTGTAGAGGCGCTGATTTTTTGGTAGTTTCTTCAAATGGTTTCAATAGCTTAATGCAGTGTGATATGATGTCATTTTCCACATTAGTAAGAATGTTAACATTGGAATACGAACTGGCGTACAAGCAAGAGGTTCTTTGATCAATACTTTTTTCCATCATATGAAGTGTACTATTCCCAGCGAGTTGGAATGTCTTTGATAACATTAAGATATGGAATATCAAAAGCCATTTTTGAATTACCTTCAACTATTTTTATTATAAAATAATTTATTAAATTCAATCTTAAATATTTTATTAATAAAATTCTTTACAAAATCTCGACAATAAACATCCGTGCAACATCCGCAGGGCAAGCGCGGATGCGGATGCGGATGCGGATGCGGATCTTTAATAATGTGCGGATGCTCCGCGGATGCGGATGCGGATGCGGATGCGGATGTTACCTGCATCACTAATATATATATATGGAGTTATATATATATACTATATTATATATATAATAATATATATATATATATTATATAATAATATATATATTATATATATAATTTATATATATATATTTAATATATATATAATCATATTTTTTATATATATTATAATATATATATATTATATAATATATATAGTTTGACATATATATGCATAGAAAAATAAAAATTTCCTAAAAGCCCCAGAGCCGTGTACGTGGAAGCAAGAAATGAAGCGGAGAGAGTGAAGAGGAGGGCAAAGGAGGAGGTGGCTTAGAAGCTAGCAAAGGAACTGATGGATGATATGAAGGAAAGCAAGAAGAAGATTTTTACATTGGCAAGAACGTATAGAGGAGCGAAGAGTAGAGTATGTAATATCAAAGGCAAAAATGGAGAAACATTGGTAAGCCCGGAGGAAAAAACAAAAGGTGGATAGAGTACTTTGATGAGTTGTTGAATGTGGAAGTGCAGTCGGAAGAGTAAGGGGAGAGAGAGGAGGAGGAGAGAAACGTGGAGGGAGAAGAGGAGGAGGTAATAACGGAGGAGGAATTTGAGGAGGCGTTAAGGAAAATGAAGAGTAGAAAAACTCCTGGTGAGGATGGGATTTGCTGAAGGAGGGAGGAGAGGGGCTGAAAGCCTTGATGCTGAGATTTCTGAACAGGTGTTGGGTGGAGAGTAGAGTGCCGGAAGGTTGGGAAAGGTCAATAATAGTTCCCATTTATAAAGGTAAGGGGGACGCAGGAAATTGTAAAAATTATAGAGGAATCTCACTAATGGATCACATGGCGAAGTTATATGAAAGAATATTAGAAAGAAAATTAAGATCAAAAATAGAGCCAAGATTGGGTGAAGAGCAGTATGGGTACAGAGGTGGTAGAAGTACTACAGATTTAATGTTTGCATTAATTAAGAATGATACAGGAAAAGACATGGGAATACAATATGAAGGCATATATCGCCTTCATAGACTTGAAGAAAGCATTTGATTCTGTACCCAGAGAGAAGCTGTGGAGAGTTCCGGAGAGGGATTATGAAGTTGGAGGCAGAGTGATAAAGGCAGTAAGAAGTACATACGTGAATAGCATAAGTAAGGTAAGAACAGGATATAAAAACGAAGAATGGTTTGAGGTAAAAACTGGAGCAAGGCAGGGTAGTGTGCTGTTGCCGATACTGTTTATAGCGTATTTGGACACAGTAATAAGAGGTGTAAAAGAGAGTTTAGAAGAGATTGG
>JABUQX010019921.1:0-10000 GCA_015478945.1 Trachelipus rathkii
TAGTGATATATTTACTTTAGAGAGGAAGCCCTTGGATTCTTTTTTAGTATTATGCTTTACTGTCACTTCATTTTATTAGTAAATGTACACAAATTAAAAACATTGTTAAAGACACTTTTTTTTAATGAAATAAATTTTAAAAAGGAAAGCTAATTTTCGTCCCGACACGCGAGACCTCTTCAGGCTAAGGGACTGGATTTCTTTCTTGATCTTCATCAGTTCAAGTGTGTTTCAGTTGGTCTGCTATTTTCTTCATGGTGTTGTTGAAATATTTTGATGTTTTCAGATATTCATTTTGTATAAAATCTATCTTAACTTCACCGATGCTTATTGTAGCTGTTACTATTATAAATGCAAAAGGATTCCACGATTTGCGATGGTTCGCGTGATTGATATTTCTGATCTTTGTATTGTTGATATTGATAGAGGGCCTGTGTTACGCCCATGACTTGTTAAGCTGAATTATGCTGTCCTTGTGCAGGTCATCTGTATGTTGATTTTTTCTTCTTTGCAAATCTATGGTTTCACCTATATATGTTTTATTGCAAGTATTGCAGGGGATGGGATATATACAGCTTTGGGGGAGATTTTCTTTTTCGTATAAGCTGTAAGAGAATGTTTTTTAAGGTGATGTTATTTGATGGGATGAGGGTAATATTTTTTGGTAATATTTGTTTAACGAATATAATGGTAATTGAGGAATTGGTAAAAAGGAGGTGTTGCTATTTTTCGGGGGAAAGGTGCTATAGTACCTCTTTTTTGCTTTGTTAAATGCTTTTGTGATGAAAAACTCAGGATAGTAAAGTGATTTGAAAGTATTGTGGATGTATTTAGTTTCTTGTGCTAGAAGAGGGGGAGAGCATATACGAAAGGCACGGAGAAATAGAGATGACAGAACAGCTAATTTTGTGTTTGGGGGAATGATTAGATAGCCATGTATATAGTTTGGTGCGAATGTTGTTTTCTATATAGTAAATTGCAAGTAATTGTTATTCCATGTGATTAAGGTATCGAGGAAGGGGATAGAGTTGTTGGAAGGCATTTCTATCGTATACTGAACTGAAGGATGAATAGAGTTAATATAGTTTAGGACATCATTAAGGGTTGGTGTTGTGAGGGAGGGAGACAAAAATGTCATCTACATATCTAATCCATAAACTATTGTTTAATAAAGGGTGGGGTAAAATATAATAAAATTCTGTTAGTTCCATATATATGTTACTGAGTATGGGAGACAGTGGGGATCCCATACTCAGGCCGAAAGTTTGTTTGTAATATTTGCCATTAAAATGAAAGAAGTTATGTTGTATTGAGAGATTGGCCTTCCCGTTTCATATATTAAAACAGCTCATTAATAGTTTATGGATTAGATATGTAGATGACATTTTTGTCTCCCTCCCTCACAACACCAACCCTAATGATGTCCTAAACTATATTAACTCTATTCATCCTTCAGTTCAATATACGATAGAAATGCCTTCCAACAACTCTATCCCCTTCCTCGATACCTTAATCACATGGAATAACAATTACTTGCAATTTACTATATATAGAAAACCAACATTCACACCAACTATATACATTGGCTATCTAATCATTCCCAAACACAAAATTAGCTGTTCTGTCATCTCTATTTCTCCGTGCATATGCTCTCCCCCTCTTCTAGCACAAGAAACTAAATACATCCACAATACTTTCAAATCACTTTACTATCCTGAGTTTTTCATCACAAAAGCATTTAACAAAGCAAAAAAGAGGTACTATAGCACCTTTCCCCCGAAAAATAGCAACAACACCTCCTTTTTACCAATTCCTCAATTACCATTATATCCGTTAAAACAAATATTAAAAAATATTACCCTCATTTCATCAAATAACATCACCTTTAAAAACATTCTCAAACCCCAAAACGAAAAGAAAATCTCCCCAGCTGTATATATCACATCCCCTGCAATACTTCCATGTAATAAAACATATATAGGTGAAACCATAGATTTGGAAAGAAGAAAAATCAAAATACAGATGACCTGCACAAGGGGACAGCATAAATTCAGCTTAACAAGTCATAGGCGTAACACAGGCCACTATCAATATCAACAATATAAAGATGATCAGAAATATCATCACACGAACCATCGCAAAATCATGGAATCCTTTTGCATTTATAATAGTAACAATTACAATAAGCATCCCGGTGAAAGTTAAGATAGATTTTATACCAAATGAATATCTGAAAACATCAAAATATTTCAACAACACCATGAAGAAAAATAGCAGACCAACTGAAACACACTTGAACTGATGAAGATCAAGAAAGAAATCCAGTCCCTTAGCCTAAAGAGGTCTCGCGTGTCGGGACGAAAATTAGCTTTCCTTTTTAAAATTTATTTCATTAAAAAAAGTGTCTTTAACAATGTTTTTAATTTGTGTACATTTTGTATAAAAAGAGGAGCCATTAAAGCATAATACTAAAAAAAGAATCCAAGTGCTTCCTCTCTAAAGTAAATATACCTACAACAAAGTAGTTCTTAATATATATATATATATATATATATATATATATATATATATATATATATATATATTATATATATATATATATATATATATATATATATATATATATATATATATATATATATATATATATATATATATATATATATATATATATATATATATATTTAATACAATAGAAATTATTCTAGCAAATTAATTATCTCAAAAATTTCTTTGATTAAATTATTTGATTAATTAAATTAATTAAATGTATTCCTTTTTTATATTTTAAATTATTAATTAATTGAAATTATATTTAATTTTCATCCAAAGTTTTAAGACTTTCAGTGTTTTTGACTTACATTTCTAATTTTAGCTAACCCCGGCCCCGGCCCCGGCCCCGGCCCCGGCAAAATTTCCGCCCCGGTCGGTCCCTACATCTACTATTCTTACTCTGTTTGAGTCATCTTTGTAAACTTTTACTATTTTTCCTAAATTCCACATATTTCTTGGTTTGAAGTCATCTATTAAAAGGACTGAATCTCCTTCTTTGTGTGATTCTTTTTCTGCTAACCATTTATTTCTTTTTTGCAATAAAGGGACATATTCTTTGATCCATCTTTTCCAAAACAGATCAGCAAGATACTGGACTTGTTTCCATCTTTTATTTAAGTAGCAATCTTTATCTTGAAATAAACCTGGTGGAAAAGTTATATTGCCTTTAAGGGTTAGTAGATGATTTGGTGTCAAAGCTTCTAAGTTTTCTAAATCATTGGAAAATTCTGTTATTGGTCTGTTATTTATAATGAATTCTATTTCACAGAACAAAGTGTTCAAGTTATCATCTGTCAACCTTATTGGCTGTTCTAAGAGTAAAGCTTGTAATATATTTCTTACAGTTCTAATGTGTCTCTCAAAATGACCTCCAAAATGAACAATGAGGGGGTTGGAATAACCACTGTATTTCTTTTTGCTCAAAAAATTTATTTACTTGCTTATTATTCCAATTTTTAACTTGTCCTTTTAATTCTTTGTTAGCTTTCACAAAGTTCAATCCATTATCTGATCGGATCAATTTCACATTGCCTCTACGGCTGATAAATCTTCTTAGAGCATTGATAAAACATCAGTATCTAATGAATATAGCATTTCTAAATGTATAGCTCTGCTACTTAAACATGAGAATATTAATCCATATCTTTTTTCTCTTACTTTCCCTCTTCCCCTTACTATAAGAAAAGGACCAAAGGCGTCTATTCCAATGCTCGTAAATGGTGGTATATCACATTCTAATCTATCTTTGGGCAAATCTCCCATCAACTGCTGAGTTGGCTTTGTATGGAGCTTCCTACATATTATGCAATCTTTTAAAATCTTCTTAATACTTCTGCTTGCTCCAATGATATAATACTTCTCTCTTAAAGCATTTAAAACTGTTTGTTTTCCTAAATGTCCATTAATTCTATGGTAATGTCTCATTATTAACATTGTAACATGACTTGCAAGATAATTGGATGTTTAAAATCAAAGGATACATCATTCAGATTTTTATTCCTCCCACCTACCCTTAATATTCCATTATCATCTATAAATGGTAGGAATTTTGCCAAAATGTGCCTTTTTGGCAAGGCTTCTTTCTTTTTTATTTTGTATTGTATATCATGAAATTCTTTATTTTGTACATATTTGTAAATAGCCTTTTCTGCATCTTTTAATTCTGTGATTGTCATAGCACCTTTATTCCAGTTTTTTTTATGCAAATTTTCTTTAACTCTTAGTATCCATGCTACTTTTATTTTTAATTTCATCCAATCTGAGACAGAATGTATGAGCTTGTCTGTTGAACTTTCTTGTAGTTGTATGGCCATTACAGGTTTACTTTTTATAATTTCATCATTTTCATCATCTAATTTATGTTCTTTATTTTGCTCAGCATTGAGCTTTGTCTTTGTACAAAAATTCTGGACCAGTGCTCCATAGTTTATTGTTCAAAAACTCATTAACAGATATACCTTTACTTCCTATATCTGCTATATTTAGTTTACCTGGTACATAATTCCATTGGCTTATATCTGTTTGTGATCTAATATAGTTAACTCTATTGTGTACAAATCTTTTGAATCTTTTTGATTCATTTTTGATATATTGTAATACAATTTCACTATCTATCCAAAAATACTCTTGGCTTATGTTCATATCTAATTCATCTTTTAAAATTTGGTGTATGTTAACTGCTAATTTTGCTGCACTCAATTCTATTCTTGGTATAGTTAACATCAAATTTTTATTTAATGGTATCAATCTTGTTTTAGATAACACCAATGAACAATATATTTCATCATTCTCTCCAATGAATCTTATATATGCTACTGCTGCATATGCAATTTGAGAACCATCTGAAAAATAATGTAGTTCTACACTTTTATACTTTAGACAATTTGGATTATATGGCCTAGGAACCTGAAAATCATTTAGCTTATTAACATCACTTAGCCATTTTATGTAACTTTTTTTTATGTCTGATGGAATTTCATCATCCCAATTTACTTTTTTATCGCATAAATTTTGAAATATCCTTTTAGCTACTACTAGTACTGGGCTAATAAATCCCAGTGGATCATATATGGAAAAAATGCAACTGAGTATACTTCTTTTTGTCAATTCTTTATTTTGTATATCAACTCTAGCTTTCATTAAATCTATTTCTGGGTCCCAACTTAAGCCTAATACTTTTTGTAAAGGCAATCTATCCAGAGATAAGTTTATTTCTTTAACATCTTTACTTAAGTCTTGTTTATCAATATTTTCTAAAAATTTCTTTGAATTACTAGCTACTTGATGCAGTAAAACCACTACTTTTTAAAATTTCTTTAACTTCTTTATAAACTGCTATAGCCTCATTTTCTGATTTCACAGACTTTAAACAATCATCAACATAGAAATTTCTAAGTATGGTATCTTTAGCTAAATTACTGAATTTTTCTGCTTCAATTACATGTGTAGTTTGCTTCAAAACATAATTTGCAATTGAAGGTGAGCTCACACTTCCAAATATGTGAACTTTAACTCTATATTCTTCTGGAGTTTTATCTAAATTACCATCTGGGAACCATAGGAAGCGCTGATAATCTTTATCTTTGTCAAGTACCTGTATTTGATAAAACATCTTCTCTATATCTGCTATGAACCTTAAAAGGATGCCTTGTAGATTGAAAATATAGTCTGGGCCTGTGAGTAAACTATTATTTAAAGAAATACCATTGTATGGTAAAGCTGCATTAAATACTACTCTCATTTTTTTCTTTTGTGGATGATTTACACTATGGTGTGTTAAATAGAATCTGTCATTGTTTAATAATTCATGTTTCTCAATCTTTTCTGCAAAATTTAGTTTTAACATTTCATTTATGTTATCACTATACTGTACAAAATATTCTTTATCTTTCAAAAATTTACTTTTTAATGAGTACAGTCTTGCTAATGCTTGATTTTTGTTATTAGGAAAATGCTGATTTTCTTTTTTAAATGGTAAACCAACTTGAAATTTACCTGTAATTGTTCTTTGTAATGTATTTTCAACCTTATTTTTCCACTTTAAATCTTCTACACTTTCACAGACTTGTTCAGGATTCTTTTCAGAAAACTCTCTTAAGCAATATTTTTCAAGCAAATTATCATCTTCTTGTATTTGTGTTTTATGACATCTTAAGCTCATAAATGCTGGGATACCATCTGGTGTTGAAACTTGTAAAGCCCATCCAAATGAATACTTAACTGCAAAAGGATAGTTGTAATGACCTTCTACTACTTCAATGGGTTTTAACAATTTACTTTGATTCATTCCTATTAATAATCCAATTTTTGATTCTATGAAGTTGAAGGGCACATGACTCAAGTATTCTAATCCATTTATATCTTTGATAGATGGACTCTTCCATTTTAAAGGGCCAATTTTCTTTGCAGTATACATTATTTATGGTTTCAGATTTCCTCATCTCAATATCATAGATTTCTAGATTGTTTAATATGTATGTTTTTATTTTATTTTGATCATACATTGTAGTTATATCTATGTTTTTATGAGGTTTCATATATGACATACCTAATTCTGTGGCTATATTTAAATCCATAAAGCATGCTGAAGAATATGTATCTAGACCCATGTATGTTTTAATCACTTTATCTTTACCTTTAAGCTTGATTTTAACTGGCACCGCAGGATAAAATAGCTTTCTATTACTTACTTTTGTCTGAAAGTTTTTTGCTTCATTACCTCCTGATTCTTTTGGCTCTACCTTCTTATCTTTATCTTCTAAATTCACTGTGAGTGCTGCTGGTGAGATATTTGAGCCATCTTGCTCTTTCTTTGTTAAATTGGCACTATCTTTTTCTCTATGCAGAAATGTTAAATGTTGCTTATTACATTTTTCACATTTTTCTGGTCTTTTACAATTACTACTAAAGTGATTTGATCTGAGACACTTGAAGCATAATTTATTGTCTTTAATGAACTTTGTTATTTCATCTTGGCTTTGTTTTTCTAGAATTTTGCATTTAATTATACTATGATTGTCTTTTTTACAAAAATTGCAAAACTGTGATTTATTATTATTATTACTAATATTATTATTACTACTATTATTATTACCATTATTATTTTTATTGTCATTATTATTATTATTCCATTTATTATTATTATTATTAACATTTTTATTGTTATTTCTATGGTCATTATTATTTTCTTTTGTATAAAGTGACTTACCTTTTTCATTTTGTAATTTTGTTTGTTTTGGTTTTGTACCAATGCCAAGTTCTCCAAACAATGGTGTGTTCATTATCCTTGCTTCTTTTTCAACAAACTTTGTGAATGTACTAAAGTTTACCTTTTTATTTTCTTCATACATACTATCAACTTTATTTCTCCATTTATCACGCTGTTTGTAGGGAAGTTTTTTAACTATTCTATAAATAGCACCAGTAGAATTCAATTCATTTAAAGGAGTAATATTTCCCATTGCATTATTAATAGAGTCTAAAAACAAAGAAAATTCTGCCATAGCTTCACCATCTTCATTCTTAATTTCATTCCAGTCTTCTAACTTTTTCAAATATGTATTAGCAATAACTTGTTCATTTTAATTATATATACAGATAAATTTTTATATTTCATATATATAAGTTTACCTGTATATATTTTTTATTTATTTTATTATTTTTATTTTTGCTATTCTTATTTATACTTATTTTGTGTCAATCGGATGATCATTCCTCCATCTGAGTGACAGCTTCTGTATTCTTCATCCAAGCCTTCTTTAATTTAGAAGAACTATGAAAAACATCAGTGGTAAAAATACTCCATTCGACATTTCTTCTTTATTTGCACATATTGGAAATATACGAATAGGTTCTAAAAATATAAAAATATAACAAAACTATAAATATATAAAAGTACAAATACTAAATGCTAAAAAATAAACATAATAATTATACATATTTATCCATAAATTCATTAAAAAATAGTTATTCCTGTTAATAAAAATTATTATTATTTTTGGACTTTTTATTTATTTTTGTCCTTATTAGCTTTTGTTTTGAAAACTCATAGATGTTACTTTTTTAAATTAATACCACATTCACACCAACTATATTAATACCTATAAAAATAAATATACCTTCTAAATTACTGATGTATCGGATTTCAGAATGGCTGAGCTTAGGGTGGATAGCTTAGATGTTACTCAAATTGTAGGGCTACTGCTTTATCAATAAAGTTGCTTGAAGATGGCTCTATTAGCTGAAAATTCCTTTTTTATTTCTTCTGGATGAATTTTTAGCTTTTGTAGAGTTTCTTAGTTGTTCTCAGGTCTCTTCTATAGCTTCCTTAATAATATACTTGATGATTTGGTTTTTAGGATTCAGCTTGAAGTATTAGTCAATTGCTAGTAATTCCACCTCAATAGATTCTTCTTTGTGAAATTAATTAGCCCTTGAATTGATTGAATAGATGGTACTAAGTAGTCTTCAATATCTTCCTAATGTTGATTGAAGTTCAAATTCTGTACTTTGCTTTTATTTTCTCAATTACTTTGGCAAAGTTGGCAGTTTTGTTGCTTCAATAGCTTGTTTGAGTTTCTGAAATAGATTATATTTGCTTGCAGTATCTTCATATATACTATTTTTTACTTAATATTTGGCTTTCTTTAGCCTTTATTCTATTTGCAAGCCCTTAATGTTGCCCCACCTTGTATTATGATTTCCTCAGCAGTTTTCTCTGTTTTGCAATCATTTTTGCTTTTCTACTCTTATAATATTTTGGTAATATTTTGTAACCATAGTTGATGCTCACATAGTAAACATTAGTAATGAATTTTCTGTAATCCTTATATTTATTTTTTGTTTCCTTTTTTCTTATATTTTAATGGAAAATATAACATATATATATATATATATATATATATATATATATATATATATATATATATATATATATATATATATATATATATATATATATATATATATATATATATATATATATATATTTATATATATATATATATATATATATATATATATATATATATATATATATATATATATATATATATATATATATATATATATATATATATATATATATATATATATATATATATATATATATATATATATATATATATATATATATATATATAAAAAAGAAGACATAAAACTAGGAACATTTGTATTTAGAATGTTATAGTTAAGCTCATCATCAGACTTGGTAAATAATAATTATAATCTATTTAAACAAATAATTATAAAATATATAGAATATATAGAAAAACTAAAAATAGATAAAAAATTAAAAAAATTAAAAAAATTAAATCTATTAATAACGTAGCCATATCCATGAAAAAGACCATCTCATCACTACCAACGACCTCTCGATTCTTGCCTCCGCCATTGATTCTGGCGACAGGAAAATCTTGGAGAGCCTCTTACATCTGAATGGCCTCGAACTCTTCTCTGATTTATCTTCAATCAAACTTATTTATCTTAATTGTAATAATTTTCATTATATATGTCTTTTAGAATTTTCATTTTATTATAGTTATAAATACTTATTTTTAAGTTTAGTCAACTACTGTACTCTAAAAATGTATTACTTACACACATACCTCTCTCCTCAGAGAAATCAATCACCTTCCTACCATTCTCATTTTCTCCCGACACCCCAAAACCACCTTTTAATAGATTTAATTTTTGTAATTTTTGTAACTTTTATATATTTTTAGTTTTTCTATATATTTTATATATTTTATATAACCGTAAATATTGTAGACATTGTTTATTTCTAATTTATTATTTACTTAAAGCTGATGATGCGCTTAGCTATAGCGCGAAACGTCCTTAATATACTATGACACTCTCCTTGGTGTTTGTCTTCCTTTTCATCTTTAAATTGAGGTTTCATAGGAACAAATCATCGCAGAATATATATATATATATGAATATATAT
>JABUQX010019921.1:17500-20000 GCA_015478945.1 Trachelipus rathkii
TAGGAAAGTTGTGAATGGCAGGAAAAGGGCTGGTGCAATTAAATCGTTAGTGGATATAAAGGGACTAAGTCTTGAGTGCGCTAGGATCTTACATGAGGGTATGTTGTTACTTGTGTTAATGCATGGTAGTGAGACTATGGTTTGGAATTAGAGGTATAGATCTGTAGTATACAATTTGTTAAGATAACCAATCTTAAGGGTGTGTTAGGTGTGAGAAGAATTGCTAAATTGATGAATAAATGTATTTGAGAATTTTGTGGTCTGAAGAAAGGGATAAATGAGAGAATAAATGAAAATACATTGAGATGGGTTGGTCATGTGGAAAGGATGGATGATAGTTGGTTGGTTAAGAGGATGTATAGTGGTGAGTGTTCTGGGAATCGACCTCCTGGGAGACCGAAGAAAAAGTGGATTGAGTCAGTAAAGGAATGCCAGGAGGAGAGAAATATGAGTTTGGCAGAGGCGAGAAGAAAGATTCATAATAGGAGTGAATGGCGGGGTTTTGAGAGGGAGTATGGCTGTGGCCCACCTGGGCCAAGGGATGAACCCCACATTGACGAGATGCCATAGGGAGGGTCCGTCGCGGTCCCGTGAAGAACTAGGGTGGATTTTCTGACTGCGACGAGTTCTCACTAAAAGGTATAAGGGGGCGATAAGGCTGGGCTTTCTTTTCGACTTGTGTCATATTCTTCTACTACTTTATTGTTTCCGGTGCATGTTACGCATCTTACCCCCATTCTTGTGGAAAGAAGGTGGGTGATGATGACGATGATCATCACCATTTTCCATTTCAAGAATTCCAAAATACACCAAACGTTGTTGAGGCACAGATGAGCGTAAATAATTTTTTACCCTTCTAAGTGCCGAAATGACTTTTAGCTGAGTAGTTTGTGTCAGTAGTGCATTAATACAGTTTTAAAGCATTGTTAACATTGAGATAAAAATCATTGATATTTTTAGCGGATAAAACTTTATTTAAATTTGAGAAGGATAAATTCGAATTTCCTTTTTCTAAAGGAAAACTTTTCAGAAGACTGAATTCTGGGCCAAAAGTTTCCTCTAAATTTGACGAATATATAGACTTGAGTAATTTAGCTGGTTTACGGATTTCTTCTGTTTCGATCTCCGTAAGGTTTTACAAAAAATAAAAAAATTTCAGATAATTCGCTATATACAGAATTTTGTCTTTTTAACAGTTAATAAATTTGTCAAGGTGTATATAGTCGGGCAAGATACATTTTTTTTATTTAGATAATTTTTGGTATAATTAAAAATTTAAAATTTTCTTAAAAAAATTTTTTGGAAAATTTGTTCCAAGGAAGTTCAAAGCTACTGCATAAAAATGATCTAAATAAATACGTGTATCACCCTACTACATATGCACTAAAAATTTCATCCTGATCGTATGACCCAAAAATTATCGCATTTTTTGATTTTCAAAACAAACCCAAAAAAGGTAAGTTTTGAATTTCGACCATTGCTGGAATCTGTGGTCAAAAATCAATATTTCATTTTATACATTCTCTAGAAAATAGACCCATCTTTCTTCTATATTTCAAGTGTGTGAAGTCATTTGAAAATATATAACAAGCCAAAAATAGGTTTTCCAAAATGAAAATACGGTAAAGGCAAAATGACAATATGGAGACACGACCGAAAACAACGTTTTAGACGTCAGAAGAAGCTGCCATTTGCTTTAAGTTTGGTCAAAATTTGCTGAAAATTAATAATTGTATGTCCATTTACAGTTTGGAGCTAAAATGGGGTCAGCCCGGGGCGAAAATTAACCTTCCTGAGAGCAATAAATTTTACAAATCCTGATCAAAAATAAAGAGACCCCTCACATTACGTCATGCAAACAATACCTGCGTCCTTATTCAGAAGTTAGAAGTCATAAAAAATAAAACTTTTAGTATAAAACATACACCCTTCCCACCACACTTATCCACCACCTACTTACGAAAACGAAAATCCTCTCTCTAAAAGCCCATCTTGACATGATAGGTTGTCAATTTTATAATTAACTACTCTCAATAAACCCCCCTCTTCACTAAGTATTGCAACAAACCCCTGCAAGTAGGCGGAAATAATCCACACCAGCACTGTACTATTCTAACATATATAAAACGATTCCCCCCCCCCCCTCTCCCTAAAGCACTTCTAGATTCTCCCAATAATTAAACATACTCAAGCTCAGTTAACCCATAGAATGAATTCCGCATATTAAAAGAACATAAGGTTTCAAGTACGTCCTCCCAACATAAACCATAGTGTACAAACTTTGCACAGTCAAACTCGAGTAATGATGTCCCTTCTCCCCTCTGGACATCATCCTTCCCTTCAGGAATGCAAATTTAAAACTCATAATACTCACTCTCAAAACTGTCAAAGATGTCCCTCCCAGACAAACAACGATACGAAACATCTCTTACCAGAATGCTAGGACTAAACGAACATTAGAAACAGCTTTGATGCACTCATTCTAACAGATCTCTGGGAC
>JABUQX010019921.1:22500-40821 GCA_015478945.1 Trachelipus rathkii
TGGGAAACGGATATAGTAATATATATATATATATATATATATATATATATATATATATATATATATATATATATATATATATATATATATATATATATATATATATATATATATATATATATATAGAGAGAGAGAGAGAGAGGGTATTATCTTCTATAATATTTTTAAACCATTCTATCGATTTTAAACTATTCTTCATAGCAAATCCGAAAAATAATAATAAAAAAAATATTATTTCTAAAGACATTAAAATAAGAAAAATAATTCCTTCCAAAAAATTTATTTTACTACTTTCTATAAAATCAAAAATCTTGGATAAATATTAAATAAAAAAGATATTTGACTGAAGTGAAATCTTGATCATGAAGAGTTTATAAGATTCTTTAAACTCCAACTTCAAAATTTTTAAAGGTTCAAGTGAGACGTTCTTTTTCAACCTCAAAACTTGATTGGAAGAAACAAATAATAATTTGGCAAATTAAATTCTAATTGAAATTCAGATTTGCCTTTTCAGAGTTTTATGACTCATAAAATTCTGAAACTGAATCATTATCATTGTTCTTTGATGTAAATACATTCATTAAAAGAAAATATGGTATATATATAGTATATATATATATATATATATATATATATATATATTAAGTTATATATATATATATATATATATATATATATATATATATAAATATATATATATATATATATATATAATTGTGTTTTCTTTATATATATATTTATATATATATATATATATATATATATATATATATATATATATATATATATATATATATATATATATATATATATATATATATATATATATATATATATGCACTGATATTAAAATCCGCTGTTAGAAAGTAATTAATGAATGGGGTGATCAGTGAAAGTGATTTAATGTGACAACAGTTTTATTAAATATGCAAGTGAAATATATGGTATGTCAGATAATAATAATTAGAATGTAATTACAATAATGACACAGTATATTTAATTCTTATAAACACAGTAAATAAAGCCCCACATTTTATATCTCAGCAAATCTGCCGGTTATTTGACAATGCATAGGCACTGAGCATTTAAGTTTGTATGCTGCCTGAATTTGTATAAATTCTCTTTGTTTACTTGGGCAATTAGATGATAATTACTATACAATTAGGATTTCACAATAATTATTATAATAATAATTTCAATAAGATTGAATATATGGGAAAGACGCTTCGATGCATCCTCCCTTCGCGCTATAGCTCAGCGGACTCTCTCGGTGAAGGGCATTGATCGCCTCTTACACCTTACATTTCAAATCTGGCCCTCTCCTATTGGTTGGCACAATAGATAACAATTTTAAGATATTTAGGCGGGCAATATTTGGCATTCAGTTTGCCTACAGTACTTTTCCAAAGCTATTTCAGAGATTGAGAGTTTTGTTCTCATACACACAGTATGGGAAATATTGCACTTTCATGCCCCACCCTCAATCTCCTTATTATGCATCTGGTAAAAGAACTTTTACCAGATCACATTGTACCCTGGAGTGACGTTGCAATGAATTTCAACAGCAGGCATAAGGTAACTTATGACTGAATTAATTGAAATATCATGCATGCTAGGCAACCCTTTATAATTATTACATAATAAGCAATAGAGTAGGACAGAACAAGACAGATACTACAATAGCTAAAAAGGAGAAGAATACATTTCTATCCTAGAGTACATAATTAATGACCAATTTAAAATTTTTCAATTTCCACGTCATTTCAATTAACAGACACCAACATATAATATATTCTTCCAACCTTGTTAACCATTTTGGGTCGTTTGCATTTTCATTCTTTTCAATAAATAAAAACAAATTTCTCTTTGGGAGATCTTACTATTCAGCTATGTTTTAAAATCGAAAATGTTCTTATCTAGAAAATAATGAATAATTCTTCTTTCTATGCATTTATGTACTTCACTATTTGTTCTTTTTCTTCCTTGTTAAAAAGGTATTTTTTTTTACTTTCTTTTCTCTTCTTCTTTTTTTTTTTTTTTTTTTTTTTTTTTTTTTTTTTTTTTTTTTTTTTAGTCTCCATTCAAAGGGCTGGTATGAATGGAATTTTCAATAGCGCGGTTGTTTTGGTTACCAGCTGCGTTTGTTCGCTTGTGTGGGAGAGAATGTAGCGCCTCTGGCTTGACTCCGTTTTCTTTTGATTTTTATTTTCAGATTTGTAGCTTGACAGATTTTTACGGTAACTTACATAAATTTCATTAAATTTTAATTTTGAAATTTTTTGGATAGAATATACTAGCTATTAAGAGAGGAAATTTGAAATAAGCACATTCCGAAACTCATAATTATAAGCATGCACAAAATAATAATTTTACAAGGACTTTTATTTAAACCTATATTATGTTATTACTCGGACATATAAATATAATCATAAATTTCTGCGCTTTGTGAAGGACTACACATTTTCTAAAGTTTCGTGAATGGAAAACGCATTCCTGATATCCTTTCTCTCTCTTTTTTTTCTATCGCTCAATTCGGCTTTATACGACGGTGACTCATGATCACGTCCAAAGTTAAGCTAATACGGCAACACTTATCGGATCTCAAGAAGGACACTTTCCATTCACTCCCTTTCTTTATTTACTATTTAAAATAATGGATAAGAAAATATAAAACCCAATATACATATCGGCATCGAAATTTTTGAAATCATTACTATTAATTAAATTTTTTTCTTTAATTTAAATACATTTGTCAATTCTATTTTTTCTTTTGTTCATTTCTTTTCCACTTCATTGTATTGCTATTATAGATAGCTTAGTTATAGAATTTTTGTTTAAAAGATTATATTCAGTTTTGTGAAATCATATTGTTTGTATTCAAATTTCATAAGCTTTTTACCATTGCTTAAATCCCTTGAAGGAGGGATGATTGTACTATTATTATTATTATTATTATTATCATTATTATTATTATTATTATTATTATTATTATTATTATTATTATTATTATTATTATTATTATTATTATTATTATTATTATTATTATTATTATTATTATTATTATTATTATTATTATTATTATTATTATTATTATTATTATTATTATTATTATTATTATTATTATTATTATTATTATTATTATTATTTTTTTATTATTATTATTATTATTATTATTATTATTATTATTATTATTATTATTATTATTATTATTATTATTATTATTATTATTATTATTATTGTTATTATTATTATTATTATTATTATTATTATTATTATTATTATTATTATTATGATTATCATTATTATTAATATTATTATTATTATTATTATTATTATTATTATTATTATTATTATTATTATTATTATTATTATTATTATATTATTAATATTATTATTATTATTATTATTATTATTATTATTATTATTATTATTATTATTATTATTATTATTATTATTATTATTATTATTATTATTATTATTATTATTATTATTATTATTATTATTATTATTATTATTATTATTATTATTATTATTATTATTATTATTATTATTATTATTATTATTATTAAGAGTTTTATTCACTTTCTTACTATTTACAAGTTTTCTTGTTGCTGTTGTTTTTCTCTCTTTTTCCGAGTATCGTACGGTCTTTTAATGTTTGACTATTCTCCCAAGCGTTGGTAGGCGATGACTCGTTTTGATCGAGTAACTTTTTAGACGGGAAGGTGAATTGACTCCTTCACCATTGGAGAATGAGGACTATGTTAAATTGGGGGATTTTTTCTTCCCTCTCCCCACTTTAAGTCGTAAGGCTGGGGCCTTTCGTGCTGTTCTTAAGGAGGCTGTCTTCCTTCTCGCTGTTGCTGTCAAGCGAGGCATAAGATTTTTCGAGGTTCCCGCCATAATTGCTTCTTCGAACAAAGGACGTTTGTCTTGAGTTTTTTTTTTCAAAATGCTTATGCTAAAGGCTCTCGTTTAAGTTTGTTGTTATGGAGCAAAAGTTCGTTATTTAGAGGCGTTTCAGTTTCTTCACTTTTTTTTCTCTTTTTTTTCTTTATTTTTATTACTGCGACTTTTTGTTCCACAATTATTGTTTATTGTTAATACAGATTTGTTTCTTCACGCAGAAAATTTTCTTTTATTGATTCATATTCAATATAATTTCACTTTTTTAAAATTTAATAGTGCATTCACTTTGATTTTGAACTTTCACTAATCGCTATTATTTTTGTCACTGTTTTTTAATAGAATTTTTTTTTAAGTCCCAGATCAGATGGTACTATAGGTTATTGCAAGATTGCAATGTATTTCCGGTCACTATAAGGGATCACCAAAATTGCACTGATATTAAAATCAGCTATTAGAAAGTAATTAATGAATGGGGTGATCAGTGAAAGTGATTTAATGCGACAACAGTTTTATTAAATATGCAAGTGAAATATATGGTGTGTCAGATAATAATAATAATTAGAATGTAATTGCAATAATGGCACAGTATATTTAATTCTTATAAGCACAGTTAATAAAGCCCCATATTATATATCTCAGCAAATCTGCCGGTTATTTGACAATGAATAGGCACTAAGCATTTAAGTTTGTATGCTGCCTGAATTTGTATAAATTCTCTTTGTTTACTTGGGCAATTAGATGATAATTACTATGCAATTAGGATTTCACAATAATTATTATAATAATAATTTCAATTATTATTATATAGCTCAGCGGACTCTCTCGGTGAAGGGCATTGATCTCCTTCTCCACCTTACATTTCAAATCTGGCCCCTCTCCTATTGGTTGGCACAATATTTAACAGTTTTAAGATATTTAGGCGGGCAATATTTGGCATTCAGTTTGCCTACAGTACTTTTCCAAAGCTATTTCAGAGATTGAGAGTTTTGTTCTCATACACACAGTATGGGAAATATTGCACTTTCATGCCCCACCCTCAATCTCCTTATTATGCATCTGGTAAAAGAACTTTTACTATATCATATATATATATATATATATATATATATATATATATATATATATATATATATATATATATATATATATATATATATATATATAGTTGAGCATATATATATATATATATATATATATATATATATATATATATATATATATATATATATATATATATATATATATATATATATATATATATATATATATATATATATATAAGGTAGTCAGAAAATAACATATCTTACAATGTTATCAGCGAGTGTTATGAGAAATGTGCGCTCAGAGATATAAGAACGTGTATCAGCAGCGCATAAGAGTGCTGAGCACTTGGGCATGTTTACAACTCGGTTTACTTTGAGGTACTGTCGTTGTGTGCTGTCAGAAAGAGTGTTAATCTAGAATGGCCTACTTTGAGCAGAGAGCAAACAATAAATTCTTTGTCAAATTGCGGAAAACGTTTGAAGAAACACTCAAATTGATAAAGGAAGGGAATTGTGATGAATCATTATGGCGAATGGTATACGAGCTTTAAAGAAGGTGGAAGTTGCTGGAAGACGATGATCATGTCGGTAGACCAGTAACAGCACATAATGATGACACCATTGCTAGATTACGTGAAGTAATCCGAACTGACCTTAGGCAAACCATCGATAATGTTGCCAATATTGTCAGAATTTTTCATGGCAGTTGTCACTCGATATTTGCACAAGATTTGCACATGCACCGCATGTGTACGCACCTTGTTCTAAGATTCCTCACCCAGAAGCAGTATGAAGAGTTGACCTACATAAGCGGGTAGCTCATTGCTATGGTGGATGCGGATCGTGGATTGTTGAATAAGGTAATAACTGGCGATGACCTGTACGACCTTTAAACGAAGCGTCAGACTTCCGAGCGGAATTTTCCGAGTATATATATATATATATATATATATATATATATATATATATATATATATATATATATATATATATATATATATATATATATATATATATATATATAGAGATATATATATATATATATATATATATATATATATATATATATATATATATATATATATATATATATATATATATATATATATATATATATATATATATATATATATATATATAAAGAATATATATATATATATATATATATATATATATATATATATATATATATTATATATATATATATAGAGCATATAAAAATATATATAAATATATATATATATATATATATATATATATATATATATATATATATATATATATATATATATCGCTCTAAAGGGGAAGTCATACTGAGGTCTTCTTTGACACAAGCACAATTTCCAATATATGGTGGCGCAAAGGTAAGTAAGTTCATGCTCCATTAATTGCTCGAGTAGAACGCAAGCTCCATTAATGCGACCAGTATTTGAAACTGTAGCTACCTACCTAGAATACCTAGCTACTATTTTGTCTGCAATGCCCCATTCATTTAGTGTTTCAAATACAGCCTCCGCTTAATATTTTCCAGTTCAAACTTCTAGTTTAGGGATATTAAGTAGCTGTGACTTTCCTTCATATGATACTATTACAGGTAGTCGATCAACTTTTACATGCGTAGTTATGTCCATCAGTAATTTAGTATCCCAGTGCACGACTATGAATGGCATGTCCAACAAAATTAAACTTTTCTTTAATCTCTTTTGACTTCTCTTCCCTGCATTGCTTTCTCAAATGCTTGAGCGTTGATCTGTTTAAAACTAATTCTGAGGTATTAGTGAATTTCATTTCTGTCAGTGATTTTACACTTGTCTAATATAGAGAACATTTTTGCCGTGATAAATTGTGTAGTTCCTCTTTTTCTACTCTTAAGAGACGGTTCCACTGATAAAGATGTTGGTACTTCCTCTTTTCTATCTTCTACTGCATTACTTGACCGTCTTCTTCGCTTAAGATGAATTCAGATTCACAGGATTGCCCTGAAAAGAATGACAATTATATAATCCACATTATGAAAACAATTTAAAACAAAAAATTGTAGATCAATAACAAATTATTATATTTTGTAATAATGAAACATTAAAAAACATTTTAACCGACATTAAATTATACAAAATTAGAAAGCATACCTATAAGTTCCAAATCAACATACGTTCTCATTTTACGCTCTTCCAGTTTTTCAAAAAATGTTGAACGATGAAATCGGTCTCAGATGTACCGGGTAAAGCGCTGTAAAGTTGGTTAAAATTTTATATACATGAAAGTGTCTCGTGACACAAAAAAATAAATTATAACCCCAAGTATTTGTTATATAATATATATATTATATGATATATATATATATAATACTATATATATATTTATATTATATATATTATATATATTATTATATATATAATATATATATACTTATATTATATATATATATATATGATAGGTAAACGTAAGATATGTGAATATATACGAGGTATCGACTGAGAAAGTTATATATAATATCAAAATAGTATTAATATATAAACTATTGTTTATATATAAAAAAATATTTGACCCTAGCGATTCAGTGAGTGGTTGGATTTTAATAGTATAGTAATAATATGTAAATATTTTATGAATATTAATCACGTTTTGTGAAATTATTTAAATTATAAATTATCATAAGTTGAAAGTGTATTATAAACACAAATTTTAGAAAATAAAACATAAACTACGTGAAAAAAGAAAATAAAAGGTATGCGAAAGAACATTAAAGAGATAAGTTTTTCATAATACAAAAATAGAATGGAGTTCAAAAAAAAAACTTCCAATTGAATGAACATTATTTTTAATTGAAATATATATGATATATAGTGGTTTTAAAGTAGGCACTAGATAGTACTAAAGAAATTTTATTATTTAATATATATATAATGTAAATTTTGAATATTAAAATATTTATTAAAATATTTTTTTAAAGAGAAATTTGTAATCTAGTTATTTATGTTGAACTTTTTATATTTTTTTAAAGTTTTTAAATTCCTGTTTTTCTCGTTCATTTTGTGTAAACAAATTTGGAATGCCGGGAAACGGTTTAATAAATATTGAAGTGCCTTATGGAGCAAGTAAATTTGGATTGAAGATGGAGACTTATGTCATCATGTAACTCCCACAGCACAGAACAAGAAAAACCTCTATAGAGGTACGACTACTGGTAATTAGTTTAAGGTAATTTTTAATTTTTGGGAAAAAACCAACAAAGTTGGGTCTGCACTCGGGTCCAAGTGGTCGTACAAACACCACTAATTTACCTTGTAGGCAAAGCCTAAAGATAAACACTGTGGGTAAACCCCCACCGAGGGGTTATCTAGTTGTGATTTAGGTTATTTAAAATTTTGATTTTAAGGGTGAAAGTTGTTCTAAGGGGAAAAATTTGTTTTTCAGGGGATATAAATATAATAGATGGAAGCGAAGTCACATAAATATAAAATTTATATAAAAAACTATTATTAAAAAATAGTTAAAAAAGGCGCCAAAATCGGTTGTATGTAAAAAATGATTTTTTAAAATTGTTTGTTAATGAAAAATTAGGTGAAGAAGTGTCGCGGTGTTTCAAGGTATTTTATGCACACAAAGGTTGGGTCGCTCATTAAAATGTGGGATTAGGTGACCATGTCCCAGTAGCTGGCTAATGGACAGCCAGATAACCATCTATCCCTTTCTTCCTACTGTCAAACATCTCAGGCGCAGTACTACTTTTGCTGGATTGAGTTTGAAATGGAAGCAAGAATAGGAATTAGTAAATTTTGTATTATTATATATGAATACTCATGGACCTCGTGTGGACAGAGTATTAATATAGTGTATAACATATGATGAAAAATAATTATTGATTTGATAGATTTAACTGCTTATATAAACTGAATTGTCACTAAAAGAAACGAAGTTTTTAATTATGAATGATTTGGGAGAAAAGTTTTATCGTATATTAAAATTTAATTGAAATTTATTTTTCTATTTTTTTCTGCGTAAGTTTATTGAGTTTAATTTTTATTATTAGCTTTAGATATTGAAATTAAATAAAATTTTATTACAAGAAATGCTAAATTAAAATATGTGTAACCACGTTATCGAACATGTAGTATAATTTTTATATCTTCGAAAGTGGACAGAGATGAAAAAAAAGATATTTTTTCTTAGGGAAATGAAAACATCAATAACACAATATTTATTGTGATAACGATAAAAATAACAGCATACTCACCAGACTTTCTGATAGATTAGTCAAAAGCAATAATGATCATAATATTTATATAATAAAATAATATAATTAATAGATAATAATGAATAATATAATAATAATGATAATGAAAGCAGTATACTCGTCTACACTAAAATAGATGATGTAATAATAATACTATAATTATAATATATAATAATAATAACTAATGAAATATAAATAATAATTATGTTATTAATAAATGACTACACATATATATTTTTATTTGTAGGAATAATCTTCGTTGAAGACACAAAGTGTTTCAGTGAGAAGATGAATTCCGATAATAACTTTGCTTTTGTTCATCAATGAATCTAGTTCTTACAAAGAAGACTAGAAGCCATTTAGAACGAGTAAGCAAGGTTTAATAGAGGGAAGGCTAATTATTACTAATAGACAGAGGTAAGGCCTCTGTCTAAGGGAACTAACTTGCTCCACCACCAATCGGGATTAAACTAAGCTTACCAAAACCACTAGTTACAATTTATCATGCACGAAAATTGACGCGAAAATTACACGAAATTCAGAAACTCGCTAAACTTTGGCTAATAAAATTTCTTGTTTTGCAAAAAGAAATTTATGGGATGTATTAATATAATATATACATAAATATATATATAGATTATATTTAATATAATAAAAATTATATAAAAAGGGCTATAAATAAGATTTTTGGACAAAATAGCCAATTTGGGTAGCGAATTTTATTTGTCAATTTTGACTCGAAATTTTTGGAACGTGATCAGTTATCAAGGTGATTTTCAATATTTCTAAATAAATATTTATAATTTTATATAAATATTTTAATAAATATATATATAAAGAGTAATTTTCGTTTATAATATTTAAGGGGGGAATGTTACAATAACATTTTTATGACAAGAATCGGTTTTATGACGACTCTTGAAAATGCAGATTTCACGTATGAAATATTGACAATGATTTAGATTTGATTTTAGTGTTATTATTTCTAACTTTCTATTTTATGCTATTTTACAATTTTATTTAGTTTCAATATTAAAAAAAATGATTCTCATTTTTTAGCGACGATACAGTAATTTTTGACCTACTTATTTTAATTGAAATTTCTAATTTCAACTACGACGAGATTTTTTTTTTCTATGAAATTTTAAACAAATTTTAAATTTGAAGATTTCTAAGCATTCGCTCTTATATTGAATTTTCTGCCAGAATCATTTTCATCATTTCTAATTTCTCCCCGATTTTGCGTTTTGTGCTTATTTTTTGAAGTTGAATTGTTTTCCTTGTCTGTAAAAAATATAAACAAAAGAGTAGTGATAACATCACGTTGGGTAGATAATATTATCATACTACAATTTCGCGCGAGAAATAAGAGTAAGAGGAGAGACAAAAATGAGACAAAAACCTCGAGATTTCCATCCTATAAATAAAACTGGACATAAAAAAATTAAGACGAAATAGAAAAAGGGCGATTGGAAGGTGATTTTGCACAGGGATATTTGGGTCCGGTGATAAAAACGGTTTAACGCAATAACCGTAGCGAATCGGATTAATCAAACTGTGAAGTTTTATAGAAGCTACTTCAACATTATATAGTCGAGCTCGTGTGTGCACTATCAAAAATTGAGGTCAATTACGTATTATTAGAAACAGACTTATCAGAAGCTGAATTGCGATATATAGAGTTAAGCACGTTATCAAAAAGTGACATATGAACAAAACAGAAAACTTGAAGCCTTTTTTACTAATATCTAAATAGAAGAGAAGGGGGTGACGACTAAGTCATTAATGGGGATACCTAGTGGTCCAGAAAAGGCGTAATAAATGACATATCTAACAAATTTCCTAAAATCACTGTTTAGACGGAAGAAGGTTTTTATAGTTCCGTCAGCAAAGCAAAACGAAAAAGTTGCTGACTACTTCAGTTCGAAATCGCGTTCCGAAAATAGCGATGATTCTCTAAAATTGAAAGGGGAAGCTCTTGAAGAGCAAGCTTCATCAAAAATATTAACTACTGTATTGCATTAGTAATGAATCTGTAGACTTCTCTTTCGACTCGGAATGCAAAATATGGGACAGAGTCTACTGATGACAAGTGCAGTAAATTAAGATTGTGATGCTCCTCGGTCGCTTCTTTTATAGTCCACGAGAAAGACGCCGAGGGGTTGACGGTGAGCAATTAGTTAAGATGATACTTGAAATTGAATTATTAATATTTCAATAACAAATTTATTATAAAATTTCGCAAATTTAAAATTAATATAGTAATAAATAAATTTATGCAACGTATAATGTTAGATTTTATCGTAAAAATATTATAAGTTACAAAGAACCTCTGGACCAATCACATGTTGTAAACTGGATATGTTTATTCTCAGAGAAAATAATAATAATTGTAAATATTTTTTTTATTAAGATGAATTAAATTTTACAATAACTATCAGATTCTGTATGTTTTTCTGATTAATTTGATATATGAATTTTATGTTTTCCTAGCACGATTGAAGCTAAAATATAGTTGATTTTTTAATTAAAATTTGAAAAGTCATCTGAGGTCAAACTTGACCTTTCGATTAAAGGAGGTCTATGACACTTATACAAATGAAATGGTATGGGTGGTTGGTGATTTTGAATATTAACGCAAGTCTGACACTCATTGAACACTGGTTAATTAGGGTGGGTGGCCGAAACCGTTTCACAATGAAAATTCTCGAAATCGAAAGCCTATTTTTTGACAGTAATTCGATATGTTTATAATTATTGTAATTATGGACTGTTGATCGATGTAAAACGTTTATCAAATACAGTTCTATAATCTCTAGTTTAACTTGAGAAGTTTGAAAATCCAAAACTCTGTCAAAAGAGAGAAAATCGAATGCCTGTATTGGTTTCATTTTTCTCAATTTTGAAGGTTCTGTGTAAATGTATTTTTAATATATATATATAATATATTTATATATATATAATTGAAATATTATTTACATTGGGTTGAATTGGTAAATAATGAGTTTTTTTGACATGAATAAAGAGAGATGAGAAATTTTTAAAAAAATGGAAATTTTTTTAAGCCCCATACCTATTTTTTTAGGGGTTACAGGTAACCTAGGGGTCCCAAACTTGGGATTTACTATTATTATTAAAGTGAATTATATTGTGAATTTCATAGGGGCGTAGCATTATAAGGGATACTTTACTCTTATGAGCCTTTATCAAAGTACGGTATTGAAATCTGAAATTTCTCGGTGCAAATTTGCACCCGTCTGCAGAGCGTTATATTATAACTTTTAATTTTTATATAAAATGATTATTAAGATTATTTAAGTATATATATTTACTATAATTAATAAAAAATAAGATGGTCAATGTATGCAGACTTCCTCAACAAAATTCAGGACCAACCACTCGCGAATACAATCATTTGCACCCTTTATAAATAATGGCCACAAAGTGGCAAATGGAGTAAATATAAAAAATTTTACGACATAAATATATAAATATAATATATGATAATATATATATATATATTATATATATATATATTATATTAATTATATATAGTATATATATATAATTACTTATGATTATTATATATATATATATATTATATATATAACATATATATAATATAATAATAATAATAATAATAAGGAATATAATAATAATAATAATATATAATAATAATAATATAAAATAATAATAATATAATAATATAAATATTATATGAACAATAATAATATTTATTTAATCTCTATATATATATTATTAGTATTATATGGGATTAATAGAAAACTAAAATATGAAATAAAAATAAAATTTGTTATTAAAAAAAAATGTAGATATAATTATACATAAATTATTTATAAAAAAAATTTTATATATATATATATATACTATTATACTATAATAATATATATATATATAATATATATATATATATATAATATATAGTATATTATATATATATATTTATATATATATATTTAATATATATATATTATATATATTTATATATATATATATATATAATATTATATATTATATATATATATATTATTATATATATATTATTATATATATAGTATATTATATAATATATATATATATTATATATATATATATATATATATAAAGAATTTTTTTAGAGTAAAAATAAAGAAAAATGCAAATTTTCATATATCTCACATAAATTAGTATCTTATTGGCTATGACTTTCCTACTTTTTCAATAATAAATAAATAAAAAAAATAAAAATCAAAAACAAAAAAAAAAAAAAAAAAAAGTTACATTAAAAAAAATTTTCTTTCAATAAAACTATTTTTTTTCTTTGTCGAAATTTTATTTTTTCTTATAAAGTTTTTTTTTTTAAATTAATGAATAATTAGAAAAAATGACTTTTATTTTAACTCATATAAATTAATAAATATTATATTATATAATATAAATAATGATAATAATGATATAATATAATAATAATGATAATATAATATAGATATAATAATTAATTAATAATAATAATAAAATAATAATAATCATATAATAATAACTAATAATAATAATAATAATAATAAAATAAAATTAATAAATAAAATAAATAATAAAATAAAATGGTATAAAAATAAAATACAATTAAGTAATAATAATCATAATTAATACCCTTAATAATAGCAACATAAGACCTAGTAATTATAATAATAATAATAAATAATTTAATAATTATTTTATTTTTTATAGAAATACTTGATAATTGTTACTATTTATTATTACTTATTATTATTATTATTAATTATTTTATTATTATTAGTTATTATTATTCTTTATTTAATAATGAAATTAATAATAATAATAATGAATAATAATAATAATATAATAATAGATAATTAAAATAACATAATCAATAAAAATAATATAATAATAATAATATAATAACAATAATAGATTATATAATAACATAACTGCGTTTCCTTTGACTACTTCCTACTCTGTTCATGGAAAGCCATTTTCTAACACATTTATATAAGTCTGCTTGCTTGCAGATACTGATGTGGCTCGCTGTCCTAAACATGAACTTTTGGTTAAATCAGCGATGTTATCCAAGGTCCATACAATAGCAATGTAGTTGTTTAACTCAACTTACTGTAACATTCTAGCGAACTTCCCACCAAAATTCAAGCTGAAAATTCCATTCCCTAAAACCGGTCGTATCAGATCCACAATCATGTTGTTACGACTATTAATTTACCAACAGAATTAGTTTGTCTTTTGTCTCATGTTTGATCCTCCCCATCTGAATCTACTTCGGCAATACCACCACTATAGAGATTAAATTTGTTTCAAAAAAAGGCATCTCAGTAATAGTTCTATAAAAAAGATGACAACTTTCCATCAGATAAATTGCCTGGTTGCTACTCTAATTTTTGAAGATATTTGTTCACTAATAAATAGATGAATACATAATGTCAATATGTTTGCAAGGAACTTTAACTATGTTGTTCGCGCTTCTTTCCAATCTTCGAATTATAACTCGACGAATACCTTTTTGAAAAGTTGATAAATGAAGGCGGAGTCGCAGGACTACTCATTCATGAAATACTGTCCCAATATGTCTTCAGTTCTCTCAAAGTAGAATTGATGCATTTGGCAAGAGAATCATTCTGTCCACCAACTCAGGACTGCTTGATTACTTGGCTCCGAGTAGTAATGCTACTAATCAGACTTATAATATCTTTTAAAGCAACTCCTAATTGCCTCATGTTGGCGTATGGTCTCATTGAGGACCGGCATAAGGTCGGTTGCGCTGCAGGGGTGCTTAGGTGGTGCTCATTCTATGTGGTGGTGATTGTTTTGGTGGTGTGTTTGTTTGGTTTGTGTGGTGTGGCGACTGTATGTGTGTTTGTCAGCTTGTGTGTGTTGGTGCTTTGTTGTGTGTTGGAGTGGCTATTTGGTCGCTGTGTGTCGTATAAGTTCTAAAATTTTTGGTGTGGTGTGGGTGTGGAGTTGTTATGGAGTTTGGGTCGTTTAATTTTTCCGCTGACAGTACGTTGTAGGCAATGGTTTTTACTATTGGGGAGTATTGGTGAACGGTTGATGTAGATAAGCACTCTTCCTCAATTTATGATATTTTCCTGTTATCGAAACTCTGCCAGTTTGCTCTAGATGGGTAGTGGTTGGTCGTGCTTCTACGTGTGTTCATCCTCAGATAGTTGTGTGGGGGGTTGTTAATGCTTTTTGGTAATATGTTATATGACGGTAAGATGATCATTATGCTGTGTGGTCAGGTAGGCTCAAATGAACTTGCATGCGACGGCAAGTTATTAATAGACGCCATTTCGCAGCTTTAGAGTGGATCGAAGTGGAATGGTGATTTGCGATGGATGCTAGAGCTGATTCGGTCAGCTGTGCGGTGGAGCTTGATTAAGTATATGATAATATGTAGATTTTCAACCATTGATAATAAACAGAAGTTAGAAGTACATGCTTGAGCATAGTTGATGAAGAAGTAGGAATAATGTTGAGATAGAAAGAACGCTTGAGGACACCACATTACTAGGAAAGGAGGCAGAGGAGTGCATGCAACGAGTGCTGATATGGAGGATTGGAGAAAAAAAAACTAGACGAAGTAAAGCAAGAGAGAGGGAGGAAACCCAGACAGGGAAGGGAGCTTAAAGAGCAATGACGTCAAACCTGGTCAAAAGCTTTGGATATGTCAAGTGCCACACGGAAAGACTCTCCATCGTCCGCTAAGGTCTGAAGACGAAAATCTGTTAGGATAGGAAAGTATGGTCACAGTTACCTCGAGCATCGAAAGCCAACTGATGATCTGAAAAGGGAATGAAGACTCCAGATGTTCCAGGAAAGTAGAGTTAAGAAGAAGTAAGCAAAGAGAAGGATAGAATACAAGTGAGAGCTATAGGGCGATATTTTGAAGGATAGAGCGGTAATTTGTTTGTTGGGAATGGTTGGACATAGTTGCGCGTTTCCAGCACTGGAGGAAAAGTATTACGTATTTAAGAGATAGGGTAGAATTGAACAAGAACGGCAGCCCTGGCTCAGACACACTTCCTTCAAAACACTGGGAGGAAACCATCCGGACATAACCTTCCGTGGGTCATAGATTCAGGATCTATGCACACGATATGTGTATGACCGATAAAAGAATGGGTTAAACTGAAGAGAAGGAGTAGGGATAGGAGGAAGGGATGCATAGAATGTCCAGGGTAGAATTATAGATGTGAAGAAAGGTAGTCGATAAGGATTGTTGCCTTTGAGGAAGTGAGAGAGTAGCTGAGCAGCACGTCGAGTAGCGATTAGGGCGGCTGCATGGGAGGTATGGTGCATTTTATGTCGAAAGGTTGTTCAAAGATGTTTTTGGCGATAGAGGCAAGAATTATAGCTGATCAGTTAGTAGAACGAATACAGTTTGGTGCACTTTTCTTTACGAAATGCGCTTAACCAGTCGATAGTACCCTGCACGTTTCCGAGGCGATGAAATTAGTAAAGAGTCGATAGGAGAACGAGAGTTTTTCCATGCGCGATACGCAATGTCTCTCTCCTGAAATGGGCGCAACAAGCTCCTTAACCATTGGATTTTGGGGAGAAAGATTAGTTGAAGATGGAATAAACTCTTATCATCGATGATTACGATCTCCATCCTTTTGAGCGTTACCGAAGACATCTCGAGTCAAGCAGGATTTCATTCCAAAGTAGTTAGCCAAAAAACGACGCAATTCCTCCAGATTGCCAAATTAAAGTTCCAAGAAATGACATTTAGGGCATGTGGCAAAGAGAAAAAGATGGAAGAGAATTCAGAAAAGAGATTGCGGAAAGAAGGATGCAACCACAGGAAAGCTGAAGTTGCAAATGTCCATAGAAACTCCGTGTACAGGACTTACACATTTGTATTGCGAGGACGTTGAAATGGTAATAGGTAGGCAAGTGTCAGCTCTTGGAGATTCGTGTGGATACCTAAAATAATGGACAAGGTTAACACCGCTTCGCGATGATAAAGGTCAAGTGATTGGAAAGTACAGAAAGTACTAGTGATACTAGAGCCCCCACCTAGACATCATGGGGCAGTGGTTCCATAAACGGGCTTGATGGAAATTTAATTGTTGGAAGTACTTTGAGCAAAGTAAAATGTCATGCAGTCTAAATAGAATTCATCTTATTTGAGGCCCTCCTCTGGCAACCTTGTAATGAGAGTTTCCAGACGTTTTTTTTGGTTTGTTAAGTGCAAGAATGTTTTTTATAACTTAGTCAACAAAAGAGACGAGAAACCATCGAAATAGATATGAAAAGTTAGAAGGTGTCTTAGAGAGGGAGATTTGTTAAAGTTTGGTTTTTAAGGAATTGAATTTCACAAGTTTGAGATGGCCCAACCGGGAAATTATATCCAGATTTTTGGATAATCGCATGTCTCTAGCTGTAATGGCCCGAGAATATGATATTCACCATTGGATGGAGGAGAGAAAGATTTAGTCGAAGAAGGTTATGAACTTGCTCAGGTCCTCAAATTGCGCTTTTCTACTTATCGGCAGAAGCGATGCGTCTCGGAGTAAAAGTAGTCTCTAGAGTTATAGCTGGCGTAAAAGCGACGCAAAGCCCCAATTCGGCCAGATTAAAGTGCCAGAATATACGCTTAGGGCAGGATGGAGTTGTTATAGAGAGAGTATTGAAAATTATAGATTTGAAATTGTGTCAGATTTATCAAATATTACGAAGGTGAATGTATTTATAGATAGAAATGACTATGGTGAAACAATAGGTCAAGTGTGTTCAAGAATGGTTGTGACGATCAGGAATGTGTGTAGGCTCAATAATTAGTTGCTCTATATCATTGAGAATGCTAAAGGATTCAACCCCTTCCCATCCCGCATCGGTATGAGAGAACCCCAACCATTCAGTGTTGTGTATATGGAAATCTCCTAAATAGAGGGCCCCAGTAATTGAATAAGAAGAGATAACAACCTCGTGTGACAATAATATAAAAATGTTCATGGGAGTTAGCCGCATTTCACTCTTCGATGTGAAATGGGTATAAAAAAATGAGAAAGCTTTAGACATAAAATCACTTTCTAAAATATTAGTAGGAAAGCACTTGGAGCTTTATGACATAAAAGACTGTTTCATAAATAGATG
>JABUQX010019922.1:0-23009 GCA_015478945.1 Trachelipus rathkii
AGCTATCTCCACACTCTTTACATTCCAGTCGTATATCCACCTCTCTGAGGAGAGCTTAAACGACTCATCTTTCTGCACAATCTCTTTTCTCTGTTCAACTCTGACCCCAGAATTAACAGCTATGCTCAGTCGTACACGTACTCCGCTGGTAACGTCTGGAACACTTTCCATTTATCTATTTTCCCAACTACCTTTGACTGGTACACCTTCAACCGCCCTTTATCGGGGCATGTCGGCCTTTAAATTTAACCCGGCTAGGAAATTTCCCCCTAACTCTGGTGGAATTTGGTAATCCCCCGGGCTTTGTCCACCAGAGGAAGCATATCGGCACTAGTGGATTGTAAGCTCATATTTCCTTATTAAATAATACAGATTATGAGGAAGAATAATATAGAACTAGGAGGTATATGGTTTGGGAAAGAAGTTCCAGAGGGAAGAAGGGCTCAGAGCGAAGTGGAGACCCCCGCCCCGGCACACGGTGACTCCCCCTGAAAGCCAAAACAGTAAACCTCTTGTCAACTTTAGCTCTTTGTTTAGCATTTTTAAATTTCAATTATACTTCAATTCGCAAGTAAAATACATATGCACATTCAACCAATTGCCAGTATTTACCGGTATGCCCAATCTATTGCCAGTACAGTTTTACCGGTAATGGCTACCACTATTACCAGTATATATATGTATAGTAGTATATATATATATATTAATATATATAATATATATATATATATAGTATATATGATATATATATATATATATATATACTTATCATACTATATATATATATATATAATATACTATATTATATATATATGTATGTATACTATATATATATATATATATATAAATGTACTATATATAGCATATATAAATAGTTCTAATATATACTATATATAGTATATTATTTATATATATTAGCTAACCTATTATATATCATATATATATTATTATATACTATATATATATATATTATTATCAGTATATAAGTATAATTATATATTATAGTAGTATATATATATATTTCGTATATACATATATTAGTATATATTATATATTATAATATACTATATAAATATAGATGTATATTATATGTATATATATAGTACTATATATATGAATATATATTATTATATATATATATATATATATATATAATATATATATAGTAGTATATATTATATATGATCTTATATATATACTAACATATATATATATAACGCTATAGACCTTTTTAGTTATGGATATATATATTATAGTGGTATGATATATATATATATTATATATTAGTAGTATAGTATGTATATAGTATATAGTATATATAGTATATATTATATAGTATATAGTACTTATACTATATATAATAATATATATATATATTATTTCTATATATATATATATATATTATTATATATATATACTGATATATATAGATATAAATTAATAGTATATATACGTATATTTATTATATGTCTATTGCATAGTGTTCCCGAAACGTATAGTATATATATATATACCCTATATATATCTATATACTATATATATATATACTATATCGTATCCCGCAGATATATAGTATATAGTATATGTATATATGTATATTTTTGTATACTAAAATAAAAAATAAATAAAAGTATTAAATAATGTACTAATATTATAGTGATTATGTATACTATTATATAGTATATACGTTATATAATTAATATATATATATGGTTATAGTTATACGTATATACTGATTAATGTATACTATATATGTATACTATATAAATATATAGTACTATATAGTATTATTAATAGTATATCTATAGTATATAAATATATGTAATATTATATTATATAATCATATGTTAATATATATATATATATCTATATAGCTATATATATATATTATACTAATATACTATTAGTATATAGTATCTTATACTAATAATATAGTATATAGTATATATATATGATAATATATATATATATAGGTCAGTATATTATGTGTATCACTCTTATAGTATAGTATCAGTAATATTACTACGATATTAGTTTGACTAGTATATAGTATAGTATATATATTAGATCATATATATATATAGTATAGTATCATTATATATATGATATACGTATAATATATATATGTATTATGATATAAAGTGAATCTATTATACGTATTAGATAAGTATACTATATATATATACATAATAGTCACTTCACCTAATCATTTGCCAGTTACGAAATTAACTGTTTTTCTCTAATTATAAAGACCGCATCCTTTTTACAACTTAAGATATTATAGATGTAGATAAACCACACAACTGCTGGGAAGAAACATCTCAAATAATATGTGTGGGACCATTACTGCTAAAAATTCACAATAGAAATCGAAAATTTTTCAAAACAGAAAAGAAAATTATTTATAAGAAAATTAGCTTCACGAATTTAATTTTCTAATAATAAAATAATTATAAAAAAAAAAAGCGTGCTAACATATTTGTCCTTTTTCCTTTTAAAATTTTTTTTTTTGGCTGTCATGCATTTTTATATTGCTGTCATGACCAAACAGTCTTTGAGACTTGTTCTCGGCAACGTGACAAATGTCTTTTCAACTTAGATCAATAAATGGAAAGTGTTTATATATTGAGACAGAAAGGTAAAATTTGTTGTTTTCAAATCGCAGAGATGTGGCGAAGATACTGAATGATTCATATTATTATTATAATATGTTGCAGGTTACTGAGGAAAGTTCATTGTATTTACCTGATATTTATATATTATTATATTGAGTTATATTTGTGTGGGTTTTGGAATTTGAATGGTACAATTTAACACGTATAGTATATTTATAGTCGGTGAGCTATGTTATATACTATATGATATTTATAGTATATGTATTAGTAGCATTAGTAATATGCCGTTATATATTATATATATATCTATTATATATATTATATATTATACGTATTATTAAATACGTAGGGCAACTCCTAATACTCTGTGCTAATCTGTGCTGTATCAACGAGTAACTATTGGAGAGTGAAACCGATTAATCCTTTTTCACAAATCACTCATAATGTTAAGATTATCAATATTCTCTGTTATTTGTGTTTTGGCAAAAATTGTGTTATGCGGTGAGAATCAAAAAATATTTACGATAATAAAAATAAAAAAAAAATTATGTAAAATTGAAAGGAAACAAAAAAGTGTAAAAGAAGTCACCTCTATTTACATACATAGGCTTATTTTTGTCCATCAATTAAAAAACTGGAGTATTCGTGCCCAAAATGCGAATAACGGGAGGATTCGCGTAGCGTAAGAATGTTTATAATCCTATAAAATCTGTGTTATAGTTGTTGGCCGTTTGGCATCTTGTGTGTTAATTTTGATGTTGCGATTGCTTTTATAGGTATATCAATAGGGAGTAGACTGGTGTACTTTATTTTGATTCTAAACGTATATATTTATATATATTATTATATTACTATATTTATAGTAATAGTAGTATATATATATATATTATATATAGTATACTATAGTATATATATATTATATATCATATTATATATTAAGTTATATAGTATATTTATATATATTTAGTATTATATATATCATAGTAGTATTAGTATATTATATCGTTTATAGTATAGTATATATATATACTAGTATATTATATTATATAATAGTATAATATCGTATATATATATATATTATATACTTATAGTAAATATAGTATTATTATATAATTATATATATGATTTCTAGGTATATTCGTATATGAGAGAGAGCAGAGATGAGATATGACGTAGGAATGAAGAGGAGAGGCATGTAGAGATGAGAGAGAGAGAGAGGAAGAGGAGAGAGGGGGCTTGAGAGGAGCAGAGAAGTTGAGGATAAGAGGAAAATGAAGAATTTTGATAGAATACGAAAGAATGGTAGAATAAAAATAGGGAAAAATAAAAAAACCAAAAATATAATAAAAAGGAGTCTGGAAGAAGGTATGAGGAAGAATAAGGATGGAAAGAGGGCACGAGTAGTAATGATTATGTTGCTGGGTATGTCCTGGCTGTATACTAAGTATAGTTATAGTAGTTTATATATATTTGATATAATATAACGTTAGTGATTGATATGTAAACTATAATTATGTATAGTATATCATTATATATAGTAGTATATATATTTATATAATTATATATATATAGTATAGTATGTTATATATTAGTAATTATATGATGGATCAGATGGCTTTCCTAAGTGGATGTATTATGAAGATGTACTAGGTATGCTGGGTGTTTCTTTATAGCATTTATTTTGAGATTAAAAAGATTTTTGGAGATTTTAGAGATTTTTGTTTATCTATCTAAAAGATAATATCAAGGTCAGAACTAATTTATTTCTTGGAGGGTGACGGTGTTGCAGTGATATGATAGAGATAAGTTGTTAATATTATATATTCATAGTTATATAGTAGTATTTATATAGTAACTATATGAATAGTTATATATTATATAGTATATATGATATACTTATATTATAGTATAACTTGGTTATAAAATATTTAGTAAATTCATTGATTAGGAAAAATATATATAGTTAGCTATAGTGTTATAATTAATAAGTCAAGATTAGACAATGATTCTCGGTTACGTTACTCCATTTTTTTGTCCTCACGGCTAATTACGCTTCTGTGCTCATGTCATGCTGTAATTCAGTAAGCCTTTCTTTCGAAATTATATATTCTCTATAAACACACTTGAGAACTGTGAAAATTCATTAAACAAAAATTATTACTATATATTTAACACTTTTTTTTTTTGTGGTAAAGTTGCTAGACGACTTTTACATATAACACCTTTAGTCCTTTCTAGTAACAGAACCACCATCATACATCCCGTCATATCATACACGACAGGTATGTCCCACACCTCTGCTTCCCCGCGTGGGAACGACACACACAATATATGATACTATAGCTACATATACTATTATTATATATATATATATATACTAATATGATATATATATGTACTATAGTAATATTAGCATCATAATATATATATATAATATATGAATATATATTCAGCTTACCCTTTCCATATTAACAGGCTTTCATAGCAACATCTCTCTCAGTCTCTCTCCTCCTCTCGTCTTCTCTCTCTCAATCGTCTCGTCCTCTCTCGTCTCTCGTCGTCTCTCGGATGCTCCATGCTCTGTCTTCTCTCTCATCTCTGCGCTCCTTCTCTCTCCTCTCCGCTCTCTCTCTCTCTCTCTCTATGTATATATATTTATATATATATTATAGTTAAATAATAATGTGAGTATACTAGTACATAAGATATATATTATATATATAACATCACTACAGTATGCCATATATATATATATCAATATATGTAATAATATTATATACATATATATAGTATATATTGTCTATAGTATAGTATAGCAGTCTAGATGTATATTTCTACTATTAATACACAATAAAATTTTAGATATTAATCACGTACGGTTGATATATATCTCTATATCTCATTCCTGCACCTGAGACATTGATTCACTATCTCCTTTAATTTATTATACACAAATTAAAAAATCCTCATGCTCTATTCAAAGATTAAACTAAAAGTTTACATATCTTGACTGTTCACATTAGTACACGTTAATTTTAACGTACAAGATTTTTCTCCAGCAATTTTTGTTTTCTTAAAATAGAAAAAGAAAAGAAAAATTCCCTCTATATGGGACTGGTCAAACTTGCGAATAATGTAAATTGTTTAGTTTTACATGTTACATTGAAACATTTTAATTTCAATTCGCGTCTGATTTGAAAATAGCTTTGCCTTTATATAGCCTAGGCCCCTATAGAAGGTTTTCAAGAATGAGTGTATGTTTACAATTTCGACTTTTTTTTTATTATATTTGTTCCACTGACTTGCATTTTATTCATCTTTATTGTACTCAAAATAAAAAATGGATAGCCTAAATGATATTCAGAAACCCAAATGAAGGGTGAATTATAAAATTCCTCTTAAAAAAAAAAATTGAATGGCAGAAAATAAAGGTAATAGTAGACGAGAGGGGTAAAAATCACAGGATATACTCAAAAAATAATAATGGAGAATAGTGAAAACGAAAATCATCGCTCTTTAGGAAAAAAAAGTTACAGCCTCCAAAGTTGTTAAAAATCTTTTTTCCCTTCATAAAAAAAGAAAATTTTTTTATTTTGTTTTGAAATCACCAGGATATACTCCAAAAAAATTGAAAATGTGAAAAAGAGAATCGGTAGGTCGTCGTGAGGAAAAAAAGTATAGCCTCTCAAAGTTTAAATTTATGCTGTTGAACCTATTTTTAAACACAAAAATTAGTGGGCCTCATGCTGCTGCGTTTTAGGGCCATCCTAGTTTAGGTTTATGATAAGATTTGTTAAATCGCTACATAGATTTTTTTATGCTATATTTTCCTTAACAAACAACGGTAACCAGTTTGTTACCCAGAGGGGTTGTCCCCGCACCCGATTTGTTAATGAAATCCATACAGGAGATAATACTCTAAAAAAAAAAAATAATAAAGAATTAAGTGGAAAGACTTTCAAAACCTGGCTCTCTCTTAGGAAAAAAAGTTACACGCCTTCGTCTGAAGTTGTTAAAAAGGGAACCGTGTAGGATTTGTTATTAGAAAAAACAACTCAAAATTATTTTTTTTTTTTGTGAAAATCACAGCAGATATAAACTCTAAAAAATAATAATGAGAGAATAGTGCAAGCGAAAATTGGTAATCTCTTTAGGAACAAAAAGTTACAGCCTCTATGAAAAGTTAAAAATTAATTTGAACAAACTGTTGCTTAAATAATAAAAGAAATTATAGCTGGCCTGCGTCTTCGTGTTGTAGGGCTAGATCGACTAGTATCAGGTTATGGATAAATTTGGTTCAATTCTCAACTTTAGATTCTTCTTCTGTGTAGTGGACTCCCTAACAAAACTTATCTAAATATGTACCTGACTCTGAGAGGGCCTGAAATGAGACCTAACTGGATCGATTAATATTGACAAGAGTCTGATGGGATTTTTAACAAACTTTTGAGAGGGCTGTAACTTTTTTTCCTAAAAGAGAGCGACAATTTTCTTTTTCTTTCATTCTTTCATTTATTATTTTTTTGAGTATATCCTGTGATTTTCAATAAAAATCGCGGGTGACCAACCCTCTGGGTAACAATTACCCAACAAAAAAAACACCTGTCTCTAAGAGGAAAATCCAATACTAAACTGGATTCGAATCACAATTGAAAATAAGTCTTTGGGGAGTTTTAGCACTTTGAGAGGCTGCGACTTTTTTTTCGCTAAAGAGACAACCACATTTGTTCGTTTTGCCACTTTTCATTACTTTTATTTTTAGAGTACATTCTTGTGATTTTCATGAAAATCGGGGTGACACCCCTCTACTCTTACTATTACCAAAAATATAATTACCCTGGTTTGACTCCCGATTAAGACAGACACAGGAAATATAGACGAGTTATAGAAGCCACATGGACCTACTATAACGTGTGCCGCAGTACTCAAACTCGACAGTGAATAGACTGGTAAATTGTGCGAGCGGTAATTAAACTTGGGTTTCATGTAATTACTATTACTAAAAATCATGGTATACTGGTGTGCAGCGAAGGGTGTCACCCCCGATTTTTGTTAAAATCACAGGATAATACATATAAAAAAGAAAAATACATTGAATAAAAAGAAAACATAATTGAATCTCTCTTTAGGCAAAAAAGTTACAGCCTCTTAAAAGTTGTTAAAATTCCCATAGACTTTTGGTTTTTGATCCATCAAGGTTAGACCTCAATTATCTAGGCCCCTAGTTCGGGTTGATATGTTTGATTAGGTAGACATTCAAGCTAATAGAACCAGTAAGAAGCCACATGGGCCTGTCAATGACTGTCCAGTCAAACCCCACCTACCAAAACATTGCTCATGGCATCTCAGCAAAGCAACCCCTAGGGCTTGGTCAATTAACTCGAGAGTCAGTACTACATATTCCACAGGACAATTTGCTTAGTCAAAAAACTAATGATATAGCTAGTATATGATCCAATACCCATCTCACGAAAGTTGCTTAGGTACCTAAATTGAATTAGTTCTGAATCCTTAGTCAAAACTACTGAGTATATAAAATATGATACCACAAACCATCCACATGCCATCTAATAACTAAGTTATGCGTCACTGCATGCAAGTCTTGGTCCTTAATAACTACTGTTAACTAAAATCCCCAATTTGGCTTTGTCTTCAAATATATTAATTGAATACCACCCATCCATATACGCTATCCAACACCTTTCTTAAAATGTGCAATTGAAGTCACACTCAACAACCTCCTGTGGCAAGACTATTCCAAATAATTTAACAACCTAATGTACTGAATTGCATGCCTGTTCCTTATATCAAGATGGCATGCTTTCTTCTTAAAATTTTTCTTATTAATGGCCCCCCTTGGTCACCTAGTCCATGCTCGTGATGAACAAATCCTTGGCCTGATGTCCTCCATTATGTATCAGTAGTGGAAAATGTTTATGCCTATGACTTGTATCATGTGCCTGCAGCGGTTGGGCAAACGAGAAAAAAACACAGCCTGAATAAAAATAATTAGAAAATTTGTTTTTTTTCGTTTTTTTCAATGAAGTTGTGGAATTTACAATATATAGGACTTATAAAGTGTATATTTAACTAAATATAGCAAATATGCTCTCACGATTTGGCACATGTTTTTGGTCCAATTATCCAACACAGGATGAGAGAGGCCTTTCAGAAAGTGTGTTGTAGGAGTGCCGATAATTGTCTCCATAGTCTTTTAAATTGTTTATATTCTGAATTTTGATACTTCATGCAAATAGAGAGCTATTTGTTTATGGCTTACATACTAATAGGTTTCTACTCTTGTTTCAGCTTTCACGTAACAGTTTTTTCATGATCATATTAAGAGATGCACCGTTCCGTGGTCAAGAGAGCTCGTCGGTTGTGATCTGTACTTGGTGTATTTAATACTGAGAGTGAGAGGAGCTATGTTATGGGTCTCTGACAGTGGTTCGCGAAGTGCCCTCACTGAAATTAGCGGAGTACGATACTTATTTGTTTGTAGGTGCCAGAACTAATTGCAGCAAGAGCTATATTCACTCATCTAGAGTGCTCATATTGAAGTAGTGAAATTACTAAGAATCTAGATGGCGGAAATCTCCGTGTAATAAGTCTCATCTACTGCTTCAAACTTGAGCGAGATGGCATGATGCCTAAGCGGGCAGCTAAAGCTTAAGAGTCCTTTGTTACTGCCCCCTGCTCCTTCAACCAACTGTCAATTCTCACACGATACTTCATACAACTGAGATATCAAGACTTATCAGTCATATCCGAAATGAAATGATGGGCTGATCACGGCGTGCCGATGGCCGGCCCAGTGATAATGAGCTGACAGTAGTCACAGAGAACAGTAGTCAGTACTCAGTAGTGACTGGGGTGTGGGCGGGGACTAGTGATTAGTGAATCAAAGTTTGATATTCCAAAGCCAAATATTTAATTTAGTCATTCACTCATCATCCTCCTTCATTTACAATCTTGGTATACGATTTTAATTTCCAAATATTTTTATATCTTGTTTTAAGGCACTTTTGAGTTTTGTCATTCAGACTACACAATTTTATATAAATATAATATACATTAATATTTAAAGTAAATTATAAATATTGATTAATATAGATACAATATGTAATAATACATAGTTAAATTAGCAAGTAGAAGCCTACAAACAGCCAGTCTGCAGGCTACAACCTACTGTCAATTGAAATTTGAAAACTACAATTGATAAAATATATAAGAGAACCTTCCCCACCCCCCCACCCCGGTAGTTCTGCTATTTGAGATAAATCATAGATGGAATATGTTGCGTTAATTTCAAGTACCCCTTAATATTTGAATAAAACTCGAAAATATCGAACCGTGAAATAATCATTTAGCCTCTTTATATTTCGTTAAGCAATAATACACTTTATGTGAAACACAAATAACGAAAAAGAATAACGAAAAAAAACTGAAAAATAACATGATAAAATGTTTTCATGAAAAAATGGTTTTTTTTCCCAACTTGTATCATGTCGCCTCTGAGAAATCAGCCTTTCTACAGAAAACATTCCCGACTCTTCAGTCTCTCCTCTATAGCTCTTACCCTCAAACCCAGAAATCATCCTTGTTGCTCTTCGTTGCACCCTCTCTCATATCTAAGTCTTTTCTTTAAATAAGGTATTCACACGCAAACGATCTATGTAATTTATACTCAAATAAACTGCTTCTAACCTGCAATTTGAAGAATGGCCCTAAAATGAGGCATGAGGCCTCAGAATTTTTTTTATAATGAAAGCCTATGAGGAAAATTTTTTAACACTTTGAGAAGCTGTACCTTTTTTTCCTAAAGTCTATAATCAATTATTTCCATTTTTTTATGCTTCATTATTAATTTATTTTTTAGAGTATAATACTCGATATTTTTCAAGTTATTTTTTTTCATTGAAGCAAAACCTACTGGGAGTTTTAATTTTTAACTTCATGAATGACTTTTTTTTCCCTAAAGAGACTGCCATGTTTTGTTTTTTTTTTTTTATTCTTCATTACGATTTTTTTTTAAGAGTATATTTTCTGTGATTGTTTTATAAAAAATCGGCGGGTGAAGCCATATATGAGTATAAACCATAACACCTATATACATAATTTACAACAATCATTTTCTACTTTCTTCTTTTTACTTTTTTCTTTCTTTTCTTTTAAATAAATGACATATTTTAAAGTTTATTTTTAATATAAGATACCGTAAAACTGAAACTTTCGTCTGACCTTTGATATTTGAGATATTATGATATATATATATATAATAATATAATAGTATTATATATATATATAATATATATTAATATATATATGATTATATATATACTTATAGTATAATTTATCTATACTATATTATATATTTGAAATCTGTCTCCTAACACACCTTTATGCTAACCTAAGAACTTAAAAAGGGGTAAACAGTTGAAACCTAACCTACGTATGGATAACTATGCTTGCAAAGCAAAAATGCAACCGTAACCTAGATGAATACACGTCTGCACCACGCAAGTGCAAATACCTAACCGAGATGGGATTCCATAAACGTTGTACAAACAGCAATGCAACCTAGACTTATATACGTTTGTCTTTTTGAAACAAGTTAAGCAATATTTAACGTTTAATACCAATAGTTACTCAACTCACGACTTATGGATTAGTTCCTTGCTATACCTTCCAGGAAGTGTTGTTCAAATCTGTCATCTTAGGAATCTTTTTTCATAATTATGACCTTACAACATTCAAAGAAGATATTTTAAAACCACCTAGTATTCTCATATATATATCAATATATATTATAATATATAAGTATATAACTACTATGATATATATTTATATATACATAATTATATATATCATATATATCATATATTAGGATGTACTGATGACGTTCAATGTATTGGTTATCTGAGCTCAAGTTAATCGAGATCCATCGCGTTTTGGAGGTGGTATCGTAAATCGTATGGAGATTATAATGGCCGAGTACTTCCTCTCAACTATTGTGGGTGTAAAGGATCAATTATCGGCAGGCAAGAACGAGCTTTTAGGATTCAATAATAAATCTAGTATTCGAATAATGTTAAACGGTTCTGATATAGGATTCCTAAGCTACGCTCGAAAACGCTCTCAAGGATTACTAAAATCGGTTATTCACGATTCTCGACGATGGACAGATCACGACGGTGAAGGCCTCTCTAAAGTGCGATTTAAAGTAGCGATTACCACCCCGGTGCGGCGCGGAGTGATGCTCTGTTTGGGCGTCAAAGACTCTTATGCCATCACAAAAAAGGATTCACGCGACTGAATTGGAGAATGTGGCCACCCCTTATCCAGCACCCTGGCAACAGCATGATAATGACGATAAGGTGGCTGTCTTTCAACGCGGATGGCGGAAATGTTTACTTATCTGACTTCGCCTTTGTCCAAAAAAATGAGGCGGCTCAAAAAGTTATGTGTTTTGACCAGGACCTAGGACGATTCAGCCAATTATACCTTTACAAGAACTGGGCACTTACATTGTTGGGTTCTGCTTGGTAAATTCAGATACTATCAAGATGTGTAATTTTTTTCACATTTCGAGTGTAATATTCACAGCAAAACTGTCTTCTGCGATAAAAGAAGTCCCTTCTTAGTTGTTTTCTTCTGCTATTTCTTGCTTCTATTAGGTTAAAAAATCATATCTTCTATTTGACTATACGGTGGGCATATCATTACAAGTCTCCTGTAAAAAAAGATTTAATTCCCACTCGGGTAAAAGTTTTTTAAACTAGCCATACTCTCAATTGCAGCTGAGTGTCTTTTTATTTCCTTTTATTATCATGACATAATAGTGATGATAGTTATCATGTTTTTCTTTTTCCCATCCATGGAATAGTTTCTTCCACTTGCACAAAGTAAAGACAAATGTATTCACAAATTACTTAACTTCATTGGAACTAGATCGAGAACTCTGGCCTTCTGAACTCCCAACTCCATGTGATGTTCTAAAAATGGGTTTCTGCTAAGAGAGAAGAGTGGAGAGAATGTCAGGAATTACCTTCAGCCAGGCCACTCTGCAAAGAGAGATCTATGTTATGACCTCAAAAGTGATTTGAAAGTGGGAAAGCAAGCAAGTACAGTATGTCTTTACATGGTGCCTGCTCGAATTGTTAAATTCGCAGCACTGTCACACAGAGTCCTGAAAGAAGAATACGAAGAAACGGAATAGGAGAGGGACCAAAAAACCATACACTCTTGGCAGAACCTCTGGGAAACACTGGAATTGAGAGAGGCTTTCATAGCAACGTTAGACAAGCTCTTTGACATCCTCAATTGCAAGTATGAGATTAAGCTCTGTGTCCGGAATTCTGAGGGCTCCCATGTCAAGTTGATGTGCTGAACTGTAAATCATGAAAGTTGCACATCTAAATGCTCTGTTCTACGAGGATATGACAGATCTGTACAAAAGAACTGAGTGTTTAATTAAGTATCAAAGGTGAGGAGGTTGAATGCTGCTTAGACACCGCATGAAATGTGATTACCAGATCTACGCCTGAGCCCAGAAGACATTAAAAAGCAGAAGAGAACAGGCAAGAAGATGAATTAAGAAAAATTTCTGTATATAAGCTGGCAGAAGAAGAAAAGGAAGAGTTGCCATTACAGCCAAATGAAGTTCTTTTCTCCAACGAAGATGAAGAGCCAACTGATGTTACAAATGAAAATCCTGAAGATCCTTTGCAAATTCCAATGTGAATTGATTTTAATTTGTACCTCTATACTGTCAAGGTACACAAGTAGTTAATACATTACCATTTGCACAATATTGCATTACAAGTATTCTGAGGGTATGCGTTGGTCAGTCTTCCATGCTACTAGCTGCATGACACACACGCATGCTTGCATTTTTGGCATGCATGGATTAAGCTTACTGAAGGAGACAGGAGCATCTGCTAAGTTGATATCACAATCAAAGTAAAAAGGGGACAAGGAAAAAGTCCAATGAAATCACTTGATGGAGAGTTTCATGCGTCGGAGCCACGTGACCGGGATCACGGCACGTATGAATGTATTTCTTTAGCATGGATGCCCAAAGGATTCCCACTAAAGCGTCTGTTACAAGCAGATTAACCTCAAGTCATCAGTTTAAAAATATTGTGAGAGAAGAGCATTACACTGTTTCCAGTGAGCCAGGTGGAAGGATTATTTTTGGCCATTCCCCTTTACTCCCAGAGAAAGACTTAACGAAAAAGAAACCCGCTGAAGTTATTGCTAACTCATGCTTGTGGATTTCTTACAGAGAGAAGCACAACATTGATAAAGTTCTGCAGGCTATTCTTGGCTGACTCGAGCCAGACATCGTTTAACGACTGGTTGGGAAGTTGGTGAGAAGGTAATGGCATTGGTTTTGAGGGGCACAAGGCTGAAGATCGAAACTTCCATGCTCGGTTGTTTGTGTGCTCTTCTCACGTAATGAGCTACTTTGAATTGGAAAATGGTATTTTTCTTTCCCTTAGACTACACAAAGGATTATAAAATTATATATATAATGATATATACTATATTAATATAAGATATATTTATATACTTTTTATATAGTATATATAATAGTATATATCCGCTAGTATGATAATAGTAGCTGGTATAGTATATATATACTATATGATATATGACCATATATATTCGGTGTAGTAGGTATATAATGTATAGTTAGTATAGGCGGTATATAATACTATACTTACTATACTATATATATATATAGATATCACTATATTTTATGAGGTATTATATATATATATTATATATGTAATATATATTATAATTATATATATATATGATATGATAGTGCATATTATTTAGCTGATATATATATGTGTCATATGATACCCTACCTGTGTACATTATTTTGGCAAATAAGAGCTTTACAACATTCTTCCCCCTTTGTGTTGTTGCCTTCTCCGACCCCGAAAATGTGAGAAAAAATGGAAAAGTCAGTTGTTTAGTCAAGTGAACTGTTTTTTTTATAAGAATAGTAAGAGTAACCAAGAATATGAAAATTCTTTAGTATAGAGCCAATCCCATTGGCCTTATATTTTTCATGTATTGAACATATCAGTAACATTAACGGGATTTAGTGATAATGAGCCTTGCGTAGTTGAACCTTTCCACTCTTACCCCGTCGGGCTTATATATCCCAATATAGGATTTTGTGATAGAGCCCAGTAATAGCAATAATAAGAATCAATAAAATTTAGCAAATCTGTGGTTACACACAACGTCACAAATGCGATATGAATATATGCAAAACGCGGATTAGCTACATTTTTGGAGCATCAGCACATCAATGTAATCAGAATTGCAACAGGTGCCACAGAAAATTTCATGTTTACCAGTGTTATTATAAGCATAAGATAATCAAAATAAAAGTAAATTAATATTTCTTACCTATAGCAAAACCATTCACGATATTTAAATAATTAATGAAAATTGAAAAGTTTTCGTAGTTAAAAGATATTAAACTAAAACACTTATGTGAATAAGCTCTACAGGTTAAATGAAGGAAATAGTTACAGTTCTCCATTTCAGGGATAACCTTTGATGTTTTTGGCTTCAAAATATTTCTCTGTTCCTAAAATACTTCACTTTCCACTGGAGTGACGGTAAGTAGCTGAAAGGCCTATGTTTATTGCTAGTTTTTCTTCAAATTCGATGAAAAACTATTGGGTCAAGGTGGGGGGCGGTTTTTCTTTTTCTTTTTTTTTGTCTATTTCCCCCCCCCCCCACGGCACATGAAGGAATATCATTGTCTGTACACTGGTCACCAGTAGGGCAAACTTATATATATTGTGTTTATTTGCTGAGTGTAAAATCTCCGTATGTGAGCCTTTTACTTTTATGTAAATAATCACATTGTCAGAAGAATGGGACTTTCTTTTTCACTCACATTTTTTTCTGTATGAAGATTTTGATGCGACAATTTCTTTAAAACAATCAATTAAAGAAGTGAAAAGGGAACCTTCAGCTTCACTTTCCACACTGATGCGGCATCATCGTCAGCAATAAGAAAAGAGTCAGGAAAGCTAAATTTCTCATGCATTTTTTTTCCAGTGCTCAACGACTATCATTGGTTTTACTGATCATCTGATTATGTTGGAAAAATTAGCTTGAATCACAGATGTAAGAAAGTAGCTACACACAGAGGATTTATCACATCCGAGAACTTAGTCTTTTTTCTACTGCGATTCTTAAGCTCTTCAACGAGTGTAATTATTCCATCTGAAATCAAAGTATTACGGCGGCAAGTTAAAAAAGAGTTTATTGCTAAACGGATGGAAGGGTCACTTGGGCGACTGTTACTTTCACGTTTAATGCTTGTTTCAGATGTTGTCAAATGCTCAAGTAAATGGAGATACATTTTTCGCCAATTCGAAAATCCAGGTCAACATTTTCTGAGTTGCATTCAGGCAAGCGTATATGGAGATAGGGCGACTTATTTGTGTTCAACACAATCTTTAAAGCATACTGAGATCATAAGTTCTGTTCAGCCTGTAAGAAACGGTGCGACTTGAATTACATTTATGCTGTCTATGAGTCCAACGCTACTTGTCAGCTGCATGCTGTAAGTTCTTAATGCTTTGACAGCTGCCCATTTTGCTGAAGTGTGTGAGAAATGAGAGGATAGTGCTTTTGGAAGTAATATAAGAAACTCTTTAACCAGACTTCCTGAACATATAATATTAGCAATCGGTGAATGCATATTCAACATGTGGGAAGAAATAAAACATGGAAATATGATAGCAATGGCCCACCTCTCCCTGTTATGACCGAGGCTATCCATGGATTTGGATCATTATCCCTGGGCTCAACTGAAATGAATACTATTTTTTAGAATAGCATGATGAAAAATGTCCAAAGCCCTGTAGTGAGATCTAAGAACAAATGAATCAAGAGTTTTTTCAAGCCATATGTGGCTACGAAAATTAGTTGGCTATGTTAGTTTTAACTTTTTGTTGGAAAATAACAGTTTTCTAAAATTCAATTTTAAATGTGAAATATCACTTCACTGTTTATGTGTAGACATAATATTGTTTATAAGCTCAATAATTCGGTACTGTTTAGCCCGAATAGTTGGGGCAAAAACAGCCGAATCACTGAATTGCAGTATTGTTGGCTGAATAGTCCTGATAGACTACCGAGATGATCTCGTATTTTGGCCAGACATACCGAATGCTTACGCGATATTCGGACACATGCGCGCTAAGTATATAGTAGTATCAATATATAATAGTATATAGCCTATAATTTTATAATATAGTAATATAAGTAATATAGTATTATATATATATAATCTATATATGTATGTATATAGTCTTTAGTCGTATTCTAACAGAAAGTATAGTAAAGTTATATATGTTTAATGTATTATGAGGTTTTTGATATATGCGACCTGATTATCAATACTACTAGTATTCTGATCCGTAGAATTATGAAGTATATGAGTCAGTATTGGTTAGGTGCATCTATGATATGGTTGGTGTAGAGTCATGATGATGTAACGTAAGTAGCGTGATGTTATATGTTACGGCATTGTGCGGATCGAAGTGAGCTTATTATATTATAAGTCTATTACGTAAGAGATATTTAGATAAGAGTATGGGATTAATTATTAGAATAATAGTAATATATACTATATATAGGTAGGTATATAATATGTAATAATATTGTATTGATATAACAGTGACTGATATATGTGTCCGATATTGGTAGTGGTTTATGGTAATTATAAATATAATTAGTAATATATATGCGCATCGAACTTGATCCGCCGTCAGAGGTAGTAGTATAATATATATATTATCAATAGTAAACAAAAGTAGTAAAGAGAACAAACAAATAAATTGTATATTATTGTTAGGTATCTGGTGTGATGTATGATTGGTCTACTAACTAGTATACTATATATCATAATATTATATATATATGGTACTTAGTAGTTATTATGTTTGATCCTACTCAGTCAGTTTTGATATACTCTGCACCATTTGAAATATTGCTTTTATTTTGAACATAGTAGCACAATACTACGAACAGCGTTCTAAAAAATAATACAATATAAATATAGCTAAAAGGTATGAATGCTAAAAATGCTTTAAATAAAGTAAACTAATATTAAATATATATATCTCCTAAATTATAAAATCCAGTTCTATATAAGTTTCTTTTAAAAAGTAATTAGTTTTGGACTTTTTTACTTTATTTTCTGGTCCTTCAGCTTTTGCTTTACAGAAAAACTCAGGTTTGCTCGTTACTGGTATTTACATTCATAGAATCCACAACTCTTCTCTCGACGAACCAACTATAGAAATCAGTTCGGTGATTGTAAGATGTAACCGTTCTAAATACTGAGTGATTTGTGGATTTCGAGAAGTGAGCTTGAGCTTAGGGTGGTGGCTTAGATATATACTCAAGGTTGTAGGCGGCTGCAGCTTAGCTTCCGGTTGATAATTGTGAATGACAAGTCCTGCTGTGGAGGCAGAATTGGTGGGACTGTTGCTAATCATATTAGCTAAGAAAATTCCTTTTAATTTCTTCTGTATGAATTTTTTAGCTTGTTTGTAGAGTTTTCTCGTTGTTCTAAGGTTTCGTTCTATAGGCTCCTTATTTAATTATACGTAAATGATTTGAGGAGATTGTGGATTGTTAGGCATTTCCTGGTCAATATGTTTCTGTTGTGGAATCCTTTACTTGATCTGTTCTTATTCTTCTTCAATTCCTTCATTTGTAATTGCTTGAAGTTCAATTCTGTCCCTTTGGCTTTTATTCTTCTCCAATTTACTTGGAAGTTAGAATTTTTGTTGCTATCAGTAGTCTTGTTTGAGTTTTCTTTCCTGCAATAGCCTTTATTTTGGCTTGTCAGTACATCGTCCTAGATATTAGCTATTGTTTACTCCTCGTTTTAATATTTTGGCTTTCTTTACCGCCTTTTTTCTATTTGCAGAGCCCGTTGAATGTATTGCTCCACCCTTTGTGATAATTCTAGATTTTTGTCACGCAGATTTCTTCTACTCCCACCATTTGCAACTTTGTTTTTTGCTTGTTTCCTGTATAGGCCCTTAGTAATATTTTGGTAACATTTTGTAACCATAGTTGATGCTCACATAGTTAGATGAACTTTTTTTTGGTCCTTTTTTTTTTAAAAAAATTCCTTTTTTTGTTTTATATTTAATAGGTTGTATCCAAAGCTGTGTTCTGCTAAGCAATATAAGTTGTTTCTTATTATTCTTAGTTTTCTTAGTTTTATAATTCTGTTGTCTTGTTTACAGGAGTCGCTCACTTTCTCTCAGCACGATCAATTTTGTGTATTGGTCATGTAGTCTTCAAAACTGTTAGTACTTGAGCTATTTTTGTGCGTCTAAGGTTAGAGGTGGTCGTTTTTACATTATCTAATTCTTACTCGTGAGTCAGTCTTTAAACTTTTACTTATCTTTTCCTAAAATTCGCACATATTTCGTTTGGTTTGAAGTGCATCTATTAGAAAGAACCGAAGATTGCTGCAGGAGCTTGGATGATCGATTTTCTCTTTTCTGGCTATACCATTTACTTTTTTGTGCTCATATTGAACAAGATGTTCTGAGATCCCATTATATGCTTACTCGATTTGTCGTATAATGCACACTATATTGCTCTTTAGTATATCGACATATATTCAGAAGCGACCACGAGGTAAAATCGTAAGAAATCAAAAGTGCATGAGATCCAGATTGCTTTGATAATAACATACCTGGTATTGAATGGGTGAGAACCTCTCTAGATAAATACAAGGAGATCTTATCAAAACACGAGTGCAGCTGTAATTGACCAAATAGTTCAGGACTGTAGAATAAGAAGAGCAATGTGTATATTGACCCACGATAGAATCAGGATTGAAAGAATGTTATTGATTATGTTTTAATGAAATTTGGTTGACTCCTCGTTGAAAGAAGCTTTCTTACTGATTCTCGATATCAGCTGCTTTTGGCCAGGTGAGGTTAACATGGTATGGAATCGAGTAGTAGTCCAGTGGTCGAGGTTACGCGCGCGGATACGTTGCCGAGATGGTGCAAGGTGATGCTGGCTATGCCTCGGTGGGTACATCTCGTGATGTCGCGTGCATATGGCACGGGATTAGGTGAAGACAAGAGGTGTCGGTAGCATCGAGTCGCGGTTGATCAGCGTAGATGCGCAGTGAGGATGTGGTCGAGTTACAGTGACTCGTTCTGCCTGGTACATATATGATCGACGGACTGAGCATATGAGATTATACTGGCGCTGATTTAGTCGTTCATGAGCCGTTTTATGTGGATCTGCGACGTTTGAGGAGGAGTCTGTTAGTTTTTTCTATCAATTTTGGCTCGTATAGTTATATGGCTAAGAGTGCTCTACGCTTATACGTAGCGGTTCGAGCGACCAGATAAAGATGAAGATGCAGGCATCCGCAATAGACGGTTGGGACGTCTGCACGCCGTCTGCGAGACGTGAGAGGATGAGTATTGTGCTGCACCGTGGCATAGTGAGGTATATGTTGTACTAGTGCGCGGTCCCTCATGGGCTGGCGTGGGCCGTGCTGATGATTTTCAGCGTCTGCGACAAAAGAATATATCAAGTGGTTGATTCCAACCCCCATCATTCTTACTCAAAACGGAGTCATTTTGAGAGAGACATTAGAACTGTAAGAAATATATTGCAAGCTTTACCCTTAGAACAGCCAATAAGGTTTTGAGCAGATGATAAACTTAAAACACTTTGTTTCTGTGAAAGTAACTTCATTATCTAAATAACAGACAACTTAACAAAATTTCAAATGATTTAAAAAACTTGATACAGCTTTAACACCAAATCATCTACTAACCCTAAAAGGCAATATTACTTTTGACTTCTGAGGATTATTTTCGAACAACGAATGTTACCTTATATAAAGAAGGAAACAAGTTCAGTACTGCTGATTTGTTTTGGACTAAAGATGGATATAGAAGAGGAAATGATAGTGAGATAGTTGTTCGAGCGAAGCGATCACGGTTTATGATTGACGAAATATAGGTAGTGGAGTTATGCAGAAATAGCAGTGACAAACTGCGCACCAAGTGGAATTTGGTTCTTTTGAATAGATGACTTGCAACAACGATGTAATAATGGTGGCAATTTAGGCAAAATATTGCTGCTAAGCGACAAGATCATCGAGTTTGTATAAAAGATGACTCAGTATTGTAAGGAGTGTAGGTATGATGATTGTAAAAAAAATATATAAAGACGAAAGAATAGGACTTCTTAAGGAGTCGTACAGACAGGGTATAATTTGGCGCTAGTGAAAATTGATACATACAATTGAGCATGTAATAATTAATGACCTTGTCTAATGGATGCTTATTTGGCCAGTCTAGAGCAGATCGTAAGTATAGTTAGGTGAAGATGAACATGGTTGTGGCATAAGGGCGTGCTTGTGATGTATAGTTAGACGTATTATAATGCAGATCAGGAGCTTGATTGACCGACGAGACGGCTATAGTGTGAGTGTGCGTACGGCACGTTAGGTGTTGTTGATTAGCACTTAACCAGCACAGAGCGATTAAAGTAGTGAAATCATGTAGTTCATTACAATATACTGTAGATATGAGTTGGTCGGATGGTGTACTGTCTATGATCGCGAATAAATAGAGGGAGAGAATTTTGACTTTCTTTTTCTGAGTAACATTTCTCATTGTTTCAGAACTAAATATCTTATTAAGAATAAGGATAAAATGAAAGGCAGAAAAAATTTATTACATGGTGCAGCCAATCAAAACTATCTTCGATATGTTACAAAAGATATTACACGGGTAAGAAGAAAAGACCAAAAATTGCGGATTGAATAAGGAGAACTCTGCTGACAGGAAGATATTTACGACTACTCTGTCGAGGAGGGTGCGCGCGAGTCACAATCAATTAAGGGCTTTGCAAAATAGAAAAAAGCTAAAGCAAGCCAAATTATTAGTAAAGAATTAGGTAAATTATTAAATACTGATTCAAATATAGTATAAGCTAGTGTAAAATTACAAACATTATCTACTTCCTAGGTAGAAACTAACTTTTCCAAATGTAATTTGAAACACGTGTAGGGGACAAGGATTTTATACTTGAACTTCAAGGCAATGACAAGAAGAATTGAGAAGAATGTTATGCAGGAACAGATACAAGTAAAGGATTCCCAAGAAAATATTGAGGTGAAAAGTCCTAAACAATTCACAATCTTCAACTCATTTAGTATATTAATGAAGAAGCTATATATAGAAACCTTAGACACAACGAAGAATGCTACAAAAACTAAAATGTCATACAGAGAATAAATTAAAGAAAGAATTTTTTAAATTTAAATGATTAGAGCTACCGATCTTCAAGCAACTTTATTAATCAAAGGAGCGAGCCCTAGCAACTTGATACTAGTCTAAGCCACCACCCTAAGCATCAGCTACTTCTGAATCCCAATACATTCAGGTAGTTTGAGAAGCTACATTACTATTCTTAATAGTTGGTGTGAATGTGGTAGTGAAATGGTACAATAAGTAAGCAAGTCAATGAGTTTTTCTTGAACAGCAAAAGCTCAGGTGAAGGTAGGCGACAGATGAATAATCAAAGTCCAAACAATAATTATTTTTGAACTATGTACTGAGAGAAATATATGTTTATACCTTGAAAGAGTCTTTTTGATGTTTGTATTTTTTATTGTTATTTTTAGAAATACATTGCTTTAGTCAATTTTTATAACTTTTAATGATTTTTTAGAGCAAGACCGTTTACATTATTGATAAGTAGAGTGAAGATCGCAAAACCAGTGAGCGCTCAATTCAGTGGACGCGCAGTATAATCAGAATGTTTCTAATGCGTACGAGTGAGTGTGTGCGTAGCCTTCATCAAGTCTTCATATTGCACGGCTGCTGATAAAGAGATTATTTCAAATGGAGTATATCTCAACAGCCTGTGAGTTAGGTTATAACATATATATATAGTAGTTATATATATAATATATTATTATATAGTATATAGTAAATACTATCTATATAATATATATACTAGTATACTTATATATATGTATAACCTATAATATATATATATATATATATATATATATATTATACTACTATAAGTATATATGTATTACTATACTATACGGTGTACACTCTAGTATTACATTATTCTATAGTATAAGTACGTATATATATATATATAATATAATATACTACTTTATATATATATAATATATGATATAGTATATAATATATATATATATTTAGTACTGCAGTATAACTATTATGTAACAGGCTTTTGATCGGTTGTTACCGATGTAATATATATATTATATAATATACAGCACCGGTATAGTATATATATTAATGA
>JABUQX010019923.1:0-7500 GCA_015478945.1 Trachelipus rathkii
ATAAATATATATATATATATATATATATATATATATATATACCTATATACCTCGCTTGAAAAAGCGGATCAATTAAAATGAATAAATATTAATTTAACATGCTCAGGTAATCTCTAAATTTGTCGGATCAATTGCGAGCACATTATCCCTATTATTATATAATGTTCACATCTCTCAGCCAATCAAATTACGCAAAAAATGTATACTAATATAACATATAACACTCATCTCTAAGTTTGTCGCTGCATCCCTATTTCAGCGAGTTTGTTTCTCGTATTAAAGCATGGGAACTTTAAAATTTCGTAAATATAATATATTAATAAAGAAATTGTAAATTCATAAATTATTATTAGAATCAGGGAAAAACAATATTAATTTTACTGTTTTTACAAGAATAAGTCAATTAAAGTTCCTTACTTTAGTTACAATATACACTTTATAAAGTACGAAATATTTTGAAAAAAAACTGAAACAATTAAAAACAAAAATTGAAAATTTAAACGCAGGCACCAGACCAGACTATCTTTCAAGCAGTAAACATTGTTCGTTCAATGAATCAGTGTTGGTGCGTGTATTTTCTATTATATTTGTTTTACTTTCAAAATAAGAATTTCAAGGTAATGCTTATTAGTATTATATAATTATTTATAAAGTTTTAGTATTTATTTGTATAAAATATATAATATATTTCGTTACTGGAAAACGGCCAAATCAAATTATTATTATATTACGTAACTATAGGCTATAGACTACACAGTGTAAAGCCGTTTTCGTTTATGCATTTGTGCTAATAAAATGCTTGAGTATTCTCCGCTAGATTGTGGTGGATACAAAAAAATTTGGTGTCTACATATTGACCGATGAAACTGCGGATCTGTCAGGCAAAGAACAATATAGGATTAAGGATTTTCGATTTTGAAAAAATGACTATTCGAGAAAAATTCCTGGAGTTTGAAGTTCTTAAAGGGACAGATGGTAAAACCATTGCCAAAACGATTGATTTGTTTTTAAAAAAAGATTGGATCCGATATATATATATATATATATATATATATATATATATATATATATATATATATATATGTAACTATATATATATATATATATATATATATATATATATATATAACTGCTCTATATATATATATAACAACTTAGCATAACAACTTCCCTGTATACTTAACTGCTAATATATATATATATATACATATATATATATAACTGCTGCAACGCTATATATATACTGTATATATGGGGTAGGCAGGTTTCATTTAGGGGGCAAGGTTGAGGAATGACATATGCCATAACCTTATATGTATATATAGTATATATATATATATATATATATGTAATATATATAGCCAATATATGTAGCTTCAGCACCAGCTGCTGCAGCAGCAATAACCATATGTAGCCAGCAGCCAACATAGTAGTAATAGTAACAACAATAGCAACATAATATGCCGCATATATGTGCTGCTCAACCCAACAATATATTTGTTGATGTCAATGGCTGATGCTTCTTCCACCTGCCATATATATGCCTATTCTTTTGTATATCTGAAGATCAAACCTAATATATAAATATATATATATATATATTTAGATCTGTACTATGTCCTTTACCTACCTGCTGCTTATATATAGTAGGGATGACGAAATCGATATATGGCAGTTTAGTTCTTTCTGTTGTTGTCGGGTTTGTCGAAATTTACGATATTTTCTTAAGGCGATATCGATATTTCGATATTTTTTCTTAATATCGAAAGCCGATATTCTTTTCAAAAAAAATTTTTTTAAAGGCCGGAAAAAAATAAAATCTTCATCCCCCCCTCTCCCGACACCTTGAAGGGATTATTCTATATTTTCCCCATATTTCGTTCTTCGTTCGTCCCCAATGTCGTGTATAAAATAAACCGAAAAATTGGGGTTTTAGATTTTTCGTCTTTTCGGGAACCAAAAATAGCTAGAGGGGGGTATCGACATGGCACATATCACATAGTCAAATTGTCTTCACTATTCTAATCACTATTCAGTTATTCAGTGATCAAGTGGATAATGCGACCCAATAAAATTTGGAATGATAGTAAAAATGCTTTCCCTGCTATGTTTATGTTAGCAATGAAATATCTTACTGTAAATGCGACGTCAGTCTCGTCAGAACGAACAGTATCATTATTAAACAAAGTTTAGATTGACTTCTGAGCATATCAATCAGTTAGTCTTTTTAGGTGCATTAGAAAATCAGCGGTCTCCAAAGTGGGGTACGTAAAGTGATACTTGGGGGTACGCCAAAAAAAAAAAATAATAATTTGTTTTTTTACTATATATATATATATATATATATATATATATATATATATATATATATAATTATACTGCTCTCTATATATATATATATATATATATATATATATATATATATATATATATATATATGCTATATAATATATACTCACTCTGTATATATATATATATATATATATATATATATATATATATATATATATATATATATATATATATTATATTATATTATATTACATTATATTATGGGCCTGTATAGTGTATAATTATTTTTGTCTTAGGGGTACGCGACCAAAAAAGTTTGGAGATCGCTGCATTAGATGATAAGTATTGGGCTTTGTAATAATATATATATATATATATATATATATATATATATATATATATATATATATATATATATATATATATATAAACAACACAACTACTCTTATATATATATATATATATATATATATATATATATATGCTGTATATATAACAATATATATATATATATAACATATATATATATATACTTATATATATATATATATACCTATATATATATATCTTGCTATATATATATAATTAAACTGTAAATAACTTGTTACATTGAATAAAAGGAAAGGAATTAAAAATAGCTAACAGTTTTATTTTCCTTTTTTCATGAAATATTTTATAATTTATTTATTTATTCTGAGACTATTAAAGACTTTGCAGTCCACTCGAGACTAGCCTGATCCTGATTTACGTGTAGCTCTGTGGAATGTGTTCAGTGTCAGTGTGGACGAAAATAATCATTACAGAAATCTAATACCGGAAAAGGACTCCCTGTGAGGTTGGTTTTTACCAGTTAACATACCAGTACCGACTAATCTAATCATCTACTGGCGATTACGATTGCTTCGCTTAATATGAAGAATTAACTAAATTAACGATTTTATAAAAGCTATTACTAAAAGATAGTATTTTGTTCCATCACTACAGCCTTTCTTACGATTGGTCGCCTGGCATCCAGTTCTAACTTCATAAATATTATTTCAATTTATTACTAAAATTTAATAGATTTACTTAAGATCCAGACTTCCAGAGTCGTCCAAGTATCAGTTGTCTACCATCAATTTTAAATTAATTTCGTTGTTAAAATCAATATTTATTTTGTACTTAAATGAAATCATTTTGAAGATTCTAGCTTCATTAATACTTAATAGTTATTTTTCATTATTAATACGAAAAAAAAAGTTATTTTTATGATTATTGTTTAATTTTCTAGAGAAACGTGATTTTCTTAATTAATTTATTCACTCGTCCACAAAAAGTCAAAAACACCCCCAGTTCCTCAAGATATAACATCAACGCTTTCCTAGCACAACTTCAGTCTTCAACCTCTTGGAGTTGGGAACTTGAAAGTTGGAAGACCTGAAGAGTGAAGAGATCCTTTTTCCATTTCTACCACTTTTTCTTCTGTACATACGTCCGCTTTTTATTTATAAATTAAAGCCTCTCTCTCTCTCTCTCTCTCTCTCTCTCTCTCTCTCTATATATATATATATATATATATATATATATATATATATATATATATATATATATATATTATTTTTTATATGATATATATATATATATATATATATATATATATATATATATATGCTATATACTATATATATATATATATATATATATATATATACTATATATATATATATATATATATATATATATATATATATATATATATTATGACGTTTGGCAGTCATACAGGAAGAGGTTTCAATAATTACACCAACATTCTGGGTCATAATCTATTTAACAGAATAATAAATACAATTAATAATAATAATAATAATAATAATAATAATAATAATAATAATAATAATAATAATAATAATAATAATAATAATAATAATAATAATAATAATAATAATAATAATAATAATAATAATAAACACAATAATAATAATATATAAAAGTTATGCATAAAATATTCGTTTTCTCTTAATTATTAACAATTTCTATTGAGGGGAGACTATTATATAATTTTAATAATTTGTGCATAAGTCCGCTTATATGAACCAATAATAAATATATAAAAAGTTGCTTAAATCTAAATAAATGTAATGCACAATAAAGAGTATAAAATTGCTGAATCTTTTTCACTAAAAATCAAGAAGCCGCAGAACACAAAATCGAAATAGTAGCACTGAGTTAAAAATAGTAAACGAGAATTAGGCTTAGAAAATTACACGAAATAGCTCACCTTGTTTCATTCGAGAGCAAACGTTACACCGAAGATTGTGAGAGCACAAAATACATTTAAAGAAGTCAGTGATGCTCACTGAACAATTGTAAAAATGATTTGGCGAATTATCTTTGATGATTACACTTATTTTGGAAGTCTAAGAGGAGAGATTCCAAAATCCTTTTTCGAGGCGAAGATGGCGGGCTCGTTGACCAATAGAAAGCAAGATTTTGGTCACGTGAGAGGGAGGACCGCAATATTCAAAAATAAGAAAACGGAAGGTGACATGGCTCCCCTCCGAACAGCGGAGCGTCGAGAGGAATCAAGGTGAAAATCGGACAACTGGACGTAGTGTTCGTCCATAACGCGATGTGGAACGAGGTAGACAAGACGGTAAGGTTTGAGTCGGAATAGGTTCCGGATTCGGAGGAGGAATCTGTATTGGAGCAGGAGCAGGAGGCGGAGATGTCGTAGCGTGGGGCGCTGAAGTAGCTGGCGAAGGAGTGACAATACTTGAAGGAGTTGGCAGAGGGTCAGGTGGAGGAGAAGTAGATGTAAAAGGCAGAATGGGCATAAAGTCGATATTATCTTGCGAAGTAGAGGTAGATGGAGCGGGTGCAGGAATGGGAGAAAGAGTAGTGGATGAATCGGGATCATGGTCGAAATAAGCCGGTTTGATCCTATCCACTGATATATTTTCCACTTTGCTCCCCTTCTGTAAAGTGAAGTACTTTCGGTAGCGTTTTAATACGAGGAAGGGTCCGTCATAGCGGGCTTGTAACGGACTACGGTGTGAGTCGTGCCGAATCATACGTGAGAGCATGTCTCCAAATTCGCAGGCATGTAGGTTGGATTGACGTGGCAAAGATGGTTTCCATGCCTCGGTACACTGACGAAGGCGAGCCAGGAAGGTGTGCTGGTTCGTAGTTTTTGGAGAAGGAAGGATAAACTCACCAGGTATTCGGATGGTGGAGCCGTATACGAGCTCAGCAGTTGAACATTTGAGGTCTTCTTTGTACGAAGTTCTGATACCGAGTAGGACAAGAGGGAGAGTTTCGGACCAATTGTCCGGTGTTCCGTGGGCCATAAGAGAAGCCTTTAGCTGCCGGTGGAAACGTTCTATGAGGCCCTGAGCTTGCGGATGGTAGCTGCAAGAGCGAAGGCGCTTAGAGCCGATTAAGGTCATGATGTTGTCTTCAAAGATTGGGACTCAAACACTACCCTGGTCTTGTGGACACCGGTCGAAGGTGTACCAAACCTGGCTATCCAGTTGTGTACAAAAATGCCACGAGCAACCAGATGCCGCTGGAAGTATCACTGAGAGATACGAGCACCTACCCATCCGGTGTCAGTCTTGTTAAGTAATGTACAAACCATTTTTGGAAGGGTGGTAATGGAGGCCATTTATATCCCAATATGCACCTGAACAAAGCGTTACTGAAGAAACGCTGAAGAGAACGATCATTGATGCGCCTGGTTTTGTTGGGTTGAGACACTGCACGTTGTCCACAGTTTCATCGCCTTTGGCCGGGACGTGGGCCAAGTAACCTATTTTGTTGACTGCCTTTTACCCCCTGGGTGCGACACTCCGTGAATAGTGTAATGCTTTTCTGCGCATGGGGATAGGTACGACTGGACGAGGATGTGCGGAAGAGACATCGCATAATAGAGGCGGAAGACCAAAAATTTCTACAGTTTGAATGTCATAAGAAGAAGCAGGAGGGAAAATAATCTCTTCGAGTTGCTGCAAGCGAGCCATTTCGACGAAATCGATGTCAGGTAGGGGAGAGATTGCGTTAATTCGGGATAGAGCATCGGCAGGAATGTTGTCTTTTCCTTTTATATGGCGGATATCAGTTGTGAATTGGGCAATAAATTCAAGGTGGCGGGCTTCACGAGGTGACTGTTTAACAGTGGAAGCTGTAATGGCATGCGTGATGGGTAAATGATCGGTTACAACATGGAATTCCCGACCTTCTATGACGGAAGTGCTTAATAGCTAGATATATTGCTAGAAGTTCTCTACCAAATGCGCTGTACCTTGTTTCAGGCGGCTGGAACTTTTTAGAAAAGAAAGCTAATGGACGCCATTCGTTATCAATAAATTGTTGCAGCACAGCTCCAGCTGCGAAGTCTGAAGCGTCAGTGTTGATCCTAGTCGGGGCTGTGTCGGATGGAAATATAAGTAACACAGAGGAAGCCAGGGCTTCTTTGATGGCGGTGAAGGCATTAGTTGCTTCGTCGTTCCAATCTACAGTGACAGAAGCAGCAGATCCTTTACGTGGATGCTTAAGAAGTGCGTGGAGAGGAAGGAGAATTTTTACCTTGGACGGTATAGAAACGATGGTAAAAATTTACCATGCCTAAGAAACGACGGAGTTGACGCTGTTTGACGGGTTTCGGAAAGTCACGAATCGCTGCCACACGATCCTCGAGGGGACGTATACCGTCGGCAGAGATTGTATGTCCGAGAAAGGTTAGGGATGAAACTCCGAATTCACATTTGGAAGAGTTGACACATAGACCAAATTCGCTTAGTCTGGAAAAAACTTGCCTGAGATGTGAAGTGTGTTCTTCTGGAGAAGCACTGGCAATCAATAAGTCGTCTATGTAGGCGAAGACGAAGGGTAAACCACGTAAGACTGAGTCTAGAAGACGTTGAAATGATTGACTTGCATTTCTTAAACCGAATGGCGTTCGAAGAAATTCGTAAAGACCGAAAGGAGTGATAATGGCCGTCTTATGAATGTCGTCCGGGTTCACGGGAATTTGGAAAAATGCCGAGATTAAGTCAATCTTTGAGAAGATAGTACAACCAGAGAGATGGGATGTGAAATCCTGTAAATGAGGTACATTATAACGGTCCGGGCGGGTGATCGCATTTAGGCAGCGATAGTCGCCGGTAGGGCGATAGTCCCCATTAGGTTTGAGTACCATATGTAATGGAGAAGCGTAATCGGACTTTGAAG
>JABUQX010019923.1:20000-21045 GCA_015478945.1 Trachelipus rathkii
TTGAAGAACCACTCACATTCTTGCAAAAATTCAATGTATACGAGTCCGAGGATACAGAATGAAATAATACAGTCATTTAGTTAGCTTATGCAAAGGAAAATAGTGGAAGAAGTTAATAAAAACAATTTTTTTTTCAGCATTAGCTGATGAAACAACGGATATTTCCCAAACAGAACAGTTTTCACTTTGTGTAAGGTACGCGATTGGTGGTGATGGAGGTGATAGTCCTTTTATTTTAAGAGAGGATTTTTTTATCATTTGTTTCAATTTATGATATCTCAGGGAAAGCATTGGCAAATGTAATTTTGGAGAGACTCGGCTATCTTGGTTTAAAACTCGAATTACGAGGCAAAGATGTAATGGAGCCTCTCTGAGAGGCGAATTCCGAGGAGTGCAATCTGTTATTCGGAATGAGTATCCTAAAGCTCTATACACACATTGTGTAGCACATTGTTTAAATCTATGTCTCTCAGACTCTTCTAAAATTCAGGCAATTCGAAACGTCTGAAATATGCACTTTTTTTCGATCGAGTCCGAAGCGCACAAAACTTCTGGAAGATAAAATAAAAGTTTTCTAGTAACCAAAATATCAAGAGGATCAATAAGATGTGCGAGACCAGATGGTGTGAACGGCATGAAGCGGTTTTCTTTTTTAAAGAGACTCTTGAGCCAATACTTGCGTCATTGGAAGAAATAAAAGAATGGCCTGGTGAATTATCACAGAAAGCTACTTCGTTGTTAAATTCAATCAGTAATTTGAATTTATAATAACATTATTCGTTTTAAGTAAATTTCTTGGAATAACCTACACCTTGTCAAAACAGTTACAGAGTGTCCATTTGGACATTGTCAGTGCAATAAACTTGGTGAAAGACATTATTAAACTTCTCGAAAAAGATAGACAAAATGCAGACGCAGTTTAAAACCATATTCACACAAGCTAAAAATGTATCGGAGACAGCTTAGTTTGAAATAACCATTCAAGAACTACGAGTTTCAGAAACATCGTTTGTAATGTGGCCTCATCAGATCCCAAATCATTTTA
>JABUQX010019924.1:0-18510 GCA_015478945.1 Trachelipus rathkii
AATCTGACTAAAAGTACTTTCAGTTAGTTTAGATTCGTTTTCTTTGTCTTGCTGCCTTCTTATGCTGGTCTTCACTCAAACCGACTATGTACATAGTACTACAATTTGCGTTAGCCAAAAAATAATGAATTTCCATTCTTTATAAAATTAACATGGTGTAAAACCTGATAACCGCAAAAAATTTGGTTACTGCGTATGGGAAATGTAGACGACTCTCAAGCTATTTGATTTATTCCCAATAAATTCCACACATTATTAGTTGTGAGTTGGTAATGTCTAAGAAGAATTGTTCTAGGTCAAGAATGAGAGCTATCATCAAATATGTGCTACCCCATCTTGTCGCCTGATCAATAATAGAACCTTTGCCTGCTCTTTTTTTGAGGATAAATCAATCTTTGGGTTTCCAGAAACTGTTGCAACTTTTCGCACCATGGCAACCAACTTGGAAGCATGAGGTCCTTTCAATTCATCACGAACAGCCAACTGAAGGGTATGCACTGCACAACACATGATATATTTTTTAACCATTTTCTGCAGTTTTTGCTATTCAATCAAAATTTCTACTTCAATTTCTTCTATGCGAAGTTTAGGTCATCATCATCCTTAGTTTCACTTTCATTTATTTTTTCTATTGTAGCAATCAAGTTGCTTGCATTATCTGTAACGATTGTAAGTACTTGTTCTTTAGGTAAACCATAATCATTCAATGCTTCAAGAACTAGTTTTTTAATACAATCACTTGAATGTTGGTCCTATGTATCTCTTATATTGGATTTACTAGATCTAGCCTGAACACGAGAAGGACAAAATTAAAAAGCAGAGAGGCAAAAAGATGATATTAAGAAGAATTTTGTAGTAAGGCAGAAAATGAGAGGACGAGTTACCATTTAAACCAAATGAAGCTCTTTTGTTCTCTGACGAAGATGAAGAGCCAACTGATGTAAAAAGATGAAGAATCTGAGTCTTTAAGGCATTGAAAAGATTTTGATGTACCTTCTTCTTCAAGTACAAGTCAGTATAATATATACCATTCGCGACAATGTTGCATTGCAAAGTATTAGGTATGGGGTCGGTCTACGTGCTACAGCTGCCATTGCAACAGCTGCATTTTTGGATGCTGCATTAATCACTGAAGGAGACAGGAGACTTGTGGTTGATCACAATAAAGTAAAACGGGGGACAAAAAAAAGTCATGAAATCACTTGATGACGAATTTCATGCTCGATGCCGGATAGGCAATAATGAGTGTAGTCTTCTTTGATGGGCGCCAAGATTCCACTTAAGTTCTGTTACAAGCGATAACTCAAGTCATCAGTTCCAAGTATTGTGAAAGAAGAACATTGGACTGTTTGCATTGAGCCAGGTGGAAAGGTATCTTTGCCATTTTACTACAAGAGAAAGACTTGACGAAAATGAAACCTGCCTGAAGTTATTGCTAACATCTTGTGGATTTCTTAAGAAAAACAACATTGATAAAGTTTGCAGGCTATGGTGGTGACCCAACGATTGTTAAATACTGGGTTGAGAAGCGAAAGAGTCATACTTGGGTTGAGGCAAAGCTTGAATGTAACACATACTGGTTGGTTTGTGCTACTCATTACTAATGAGGCCTTACCTTGCGGCAGCTTCGATCAACAGCATTTGGATGGAAAAACTTTGTCGACAATAAGTGGAGTGGTAAGATTGGCCACTGCTTTGAATACTGCAACAGAACTTTAGAATAATCCTCGTTTGCCAGAATGTCCTTCTCCATGCCTTTAGTTCCCATTGAGTGACACTGTTTGTCAAAGATTCTCCACTAAACACGAATAGGCTCTATGGTCTACAGGAATAACTGCAGAACCATAAGGAACAGGGTGTAACTTTCCAACTGATTGGCATTATTAGAATTGCGTCCCTGTAAGTCATCTCGGCTGGTTAACCAACTGCCAATAGGATTTGTCGCATATGGGGTTTTAAAACATGGCTTAAAGGCAACAAGTTGAAGACGTTACAACTGCTTGTGGAATACATTTGTTGAGGTTATCATCCCTGCTGGTTTACAATCAAATCGGAATTCTCTTGGGTGAAGGACCTCGCCACATTCCTTATCAATTGAAGCCTCCTAAAATCTCAGAAAGAAGGTAGTAGCAGATACTTCGTTTTGCTACAAATTATCCAACGTTCATTCCGTGTTCTGCTATTTTAGTGAAAATTGGTGCTTCAGACCACACTTTTATGCTCGGAGCACCAAGAGAAAGGAAGAGCAGGAGCTCGTATAGAGATTAGAATAAAATGAAGATGTGGATGCAGGCGCAGACCTACTCTCGCGTGCCATGGACGCGCAGTAAATCCATAAGCACTGTCTGGTGGAGTGAGAGTCAGAAAATGCTGGATACCTTCGGCCTACTTACTGCAATCTCAAATCTCAGAAATAAGATAAGTGTGTTGGAGAGCCAATTCATATCCAAAGTGGCCAATAGATTCATGGAGAGAGATACCATAGATGACAGGGTGGTGAAAACAAGTACAGAGCTTCTTCTGGCAAAGTAGGATACTCATGAGAAAGGAGAAGGATTCATTAGAGGCCAGGAAACAAGCAGAAGAATGAATGTCTAGGAATGAATCGAAGCAAGATTTGATGAATAGTTTTGGTTGAAGCTTTTTAACTATTTTTACAATGTGTTTTTAAAGTTTTGATAATAGAGACAAAATATAATAAAATTGCTTTAGTTTTAAACCACTCTTTGAGCAAATTTTCTTGGAGTTTATATTTTTAAGTTATCCCCTTTTTTTTCGGAAATTTCAATAACATTAGAATCAAGCGCAAATTTACCAAGGTAAGTGTTTATGAATACAGGAAATCCTTCTAAATTAGGATTACACGTCAAGGCATATTTTTGAACCCCTCCTTCAAAACAAAACACGTTAATTTTTATTTTGCTCTCCAATTGAACATACAGCGTGAGTAGTGGCGGCCCTAATATGTTAGAAGAATCTTTGATAGTTCATGGCCGACGAATAGAGACGAAGATTAACATGTTATTATTAGAGCAAACCCTTTCAAGAGGCATTCAGTGAAGAGACAAGTCATACAAGGAGAGCAAAGATCATTCAATTTTGCACTGTGAAAGAGGAAAGTGAGGTCTAGCAAAAACAAGGATGCTGCCTACAGCAGAGAATCCTTTCACATGTTGCGGCATGAAAGTGGGTTCAAGGTTTTCCATTATTTCAGTGGCTTGCAAGCAAATATTTATCAGCCCCTCCCTCATCAGTCGAGGGCGAGCGTATTTTTAGTGAGGTTGAATGTACAGTAAACACCCCAAAAGGACAGGCTCTCGCCAGAGATACTAGTGAATCAGCTTAAAAATGCTTTTGCATCACAATTTCTGAGAATTTGTTGAATTTGAGTATTGAATGATTCTATCTTTATCTTAAAGGAGTATACTGTTATTTAGTGAAAAAGCAATTTTTTAATTTTGTCTTTTCAGCTGATTATTGAGGTCTCTTTTTCAATTATTTTTACATTATTTATATTGTAAGGTAAGCTATAAAGAATCTTCTGTAAAATTGTAACTCATCGTTAAACTAAAAGCTCAGAAGCTAAACTTTGTTAATACATACTGGGAAATGGGAATGGAATATTTTTTGAATAAAAACAAACATTATTATTCCTTAAAGATACTCTTTTCATTTATAAAATAAATAAATTTAAGTACACTTGGGCACAACCAAATATGAAATAAATGACTAGTATCTAACTACCTGGTTGTACAGGGAAAAAGCATTCCAATAGAGCATTGACACCTATAAGTACACACCACACAACAAATGTCTATCATATTACTACTATAAAGTGTATTACTTATAAATTAACGAATTCATATAATAATAAGGTATGAACGGTATCGAGGTACCCAATAACCACATATAAAAAAAATAGAGTATGCGTATACTACCACGCAGACACAAATCACCACATACCATAAACATCCACCTCATTCCATGATAATCTCAGGTCAGCAGAAGCTACAACACCTCCCTAATTAAAACATAAAATTATTGAAAATTATGTAATTAAAATTTTATCACCTCTTTATAACTGTTAATATTATTGAGTTTATAAATAATTGAGTAATTTTAAATTCTACCAAGATAGGCGTATGATAGGATAGGATTAATAGGGAAGCTCTATGGACAGGTGTTAGTGACATATATGGTGTCTGGTGGTAGGCTTCTGATGGAATAAAAAGTATGTATGACGATAGTCAAGAGCGTGTGTATGAATAAATGAAGTTAGTTGAAAGGGATTAGGTTTTACTATTAAGTCAGAGCAGAGTAGGATAGGCAGAAGGATCATGTTTATGTCAGCATATGTTATTATCAATTTGTTAATGGATGGAGTGTTATGAAATTTCAATAGGTGGGGGGTGTTGACCCACGAGGAAACGCTGTGTTAGAATGATGGAAAAAACTGGAGGGTGCCCTACCTAATTATATGCGGATGATTGGTTTTGTGTTGCGAATCTGAAGAGTTTGAGAGGATTGTAGAGATTTGCAGGGTGATGAAAAGGAAAGGGTTCGAAAGTAAAACGTAGATGACAGAAGCAAAGGACTTCCCATAGTATCTAGTGAGTGAGGACAGTCCTCGGTGTGGAAGTTATATGTTAAGACTAAAGATGAGCTAGCCAAAAACTAGGAACAAACAGTGTACATATGAGATTATAATAATAATTTAAGTGATACATGTTGCGATGATAAGTAGCGAATGATGATGCATTCGAAGTGCAGTAGCACGAAGTTTGTGAATGGCAGGAACTTGGCTGGTGCAATTAAAAATATGTGAAATGAAATGTGAAAAGAGAACTTCAAGTCTTGGAGTGCAGTATATTAGCGGATCTTAACAAGAGGGTCATTATAGATAACACCATTGTTACCTGATAGATTATGTATAGTACGATGTAACTATGGTCTGGAATAAGAGGTAAACACTATAGAACTTAAAAAGCACTTTAGTTCAGAACATAAAAGTCTTCATTTGTATAGGTGAGAAGAAATTTTTTAAAATGAGGAATAGAACGTATTAGAGAGTTGTGTGGTAGATGAAGAAAGGGCAGTAAATGAGAGGAATGAAAGGAAATGAAAGTATGAGGTGGTTTCGGATCATAAGTGGGAAAGGATGAAATGATAGTCCGAGGCAAACTTGTTAGCAGATGCTATAGTGCTTCGAGATGATGGTCGACGCGAAATAACAACAACCGGCTTGGAGAACTCCCGAAAGAAAAACGTGGAGTTGAGCCAATCAAATAAAGGAATGCTGGAGGAGAAAATGCGAGTTTTGGCATGAGGCGAGAAGAAAGGTATCCATAATTGGAGTCGATAATGGGATTTTGTGCAAGAGGGTATGGCACCTGATCAGCACCAACTGGGCAACAGGGATGAACCCTACATTGACGAAGATGCCATAGTGAGGTTGCGTCGCGGTCCCGTGACAGCTCTATGGCTGCGAAAGCACAATTTCTGACTGCAAAGGTTCTCACTAAAACGTATAAAGAGGCGCGGTAGAGGGCTAGGTGCTTTCATCTTCTCCAGATTTAGCGTCATATATCTTTAAAACCACTTTCTACTCGATTTCCGAGTGCATGTTTGCGACACATTTACATCACAGTCTTGAGAGGGACAGGCTGAGGATGATGATCGGTGAATGATAGACTGATCGCATTTGTTACATAATAAATACTCATATACCTTATCTACGTATATATATATATCTAACAACGAATATATATATATATATATTATTATACTATTTATATATTATATATTATATTATATTATTATATATATAATATATATAAACACACCATAAAATACATATATATATGATTATTATATTATATAAATATGTATATATTATATAATATTATATGAATATTATATAGTGTACGACACTTAACATAAAGTATACTCATAATCATATAAGACTCTCACAAACTATATATATAATATATATATAAAAAACTATACCAATAATCTATATAATACAACATACCTCAGCCACACCATACCACTAGTATATAAGCGTAATATAGTATTCCAATCCCAAAGACTACTACAAATAAACAACCCATACTACTAATAATAAAAATAAAAATATACACTAATAAAACATTAATAATTAAGGATAGAAATATATGTATATATATATATATATATATCAGGACCCACCCATGATGTATAATATTTTTCAACTCAGTGGTCGGCCGATTCTTACCTGTACCGAGAATAATATCGTATCAGTCTGTTTCTATCTTAAAATATAAGCAATCAATCTATCTAATAATATAAACTAGGCTGCCTATCTATATATCTAATAATATAAATATACAACTAGCACACTCGACTGCATAGTATGTTCCCAATTTTCCAAACCAATATGGAACTCATACTAATAATATATATTAATAATATATATAATAAAAATCTCTATATATTATATTATATAAAATTATATGACACGATATATCTTATACGTAAATCATACATCGATATTATCATAGATAACATAGATATATATTAAAAATAAATATTAACTTACGATACTAACATATCATATAGATCATAACTCCTAATACACGACAGTAGTCAATATCATATATATATATATATATATATATACGGTATATATATATATAGCATAAAAGGAAAAGAAATAGAAGTTTATGATCGTTGCAAGAAGGAACTTTGCCTTGCTTTCCTGGACAAAGATGATTCTGTTTCGCCGAAAGTGATGGTGCAATGCCTCTTACGACTTATTGACAACTCTTATCGCTTGACTCCACTTCTCGCAGGTGCTCGATTGTGGATTACTCAATATTATTCAGTAATGCTTGATGGGGAAGTTTGCATTCCTTTCGACTGGAATTAAAAATGATCATACAATTGTGTATGTAAAAAAATTAAATTACTCTGAATAGTGGTCAATAGCTAATGTAGCTTAATGAATGTATTTTGAATTTAGAGTTTCTTAATAATTAAACATATGTCACATTATATTTGTTGATATTTGTACTACCAAAGTCTATTAGAACAAATTATCTGTACTACTGGCATTTACTAATTGGTAGCACCTTTTAGTTGCTAAATAATTATTTTATATAGAATTAAGCTATTAATATTGTTATTTCCACTGTAGATACTTTTTTCTTGCTGTAACTTAAGCAATTATAGAAAGAAGAGGAACTTTTCTTTCTTTTTTTTTTTCATTATCTAAACAGCAGCATACACAAATATCAAAAGACACTTTTTCATGAAAAAAAAAAAAAAAAAAGCAATTTTTTTTATATTATAGTATTCTATTTCACTCTTTTTATTATTTAGTGTAATGAAAATTATTTCAATTTCAAAATTTTCACAATAAATGTTATAGTTTTTATTATATATTTATTTATTAATCTATATTTTCTTATTTTAATATACTTTATTTTCTTATCATTATTGTTATACTTTAATACTTTTATATTTAGTAAAATAGTTCCTTTCTTAAAATATATTATTTATGTTTATTTTATATCTATATTTATTATAATATTAATATTTTAATTTTTATATTTATATATTTATAATTTATTACTTTATTTTATTATACTTATATATTATATTTTATAATCTTTATATAGTATATATTTTTATATATAATATATTTTAATTATAACTATATTATATATAGCTTTATTTTAAAATTACTAATTTAGGTCTATATATAATTACATTAATTTATATTCTATATCTATATTATTATTTATTTAATGTAAAAATTTACCTATTGTAGGATAAATTTCGTGGTCTGACCTATAATATGGAAGCTCATCATAACATTACATGTTTGTATAAATTCATAATCTTAAGAGATATATCGATAAGTCATAGGTTAACATTATATAATTAATATAATATAATATTTATATTATTATTTATATTATATATTATTAATTTATAATATATTATTATTATATAGTTTTCTTATACAATATAAGTACATATTAGTATTGTTTTAGCTGACATCGGGAGGTACATATTAACCTTAATATAATTATTTTTCTTTCAACGTTAATTATAAAAGTAAATCATATATTAATTTTATGTATTATTATATATTATATATATATATATTATATTAATTATATATATATAAATATATTATTATATATTATATATTATTTATATTTTATTTTAATATTATAATATATATAATTATTGGTCATGCATTTACGTCCTGATAGTATAGAATCGGATATGTACCTATAAGGGTTATTCAAGTTTGTTAGGTATAGCTAAAAATATATTCTATTATTTTTTTAATATAATTGTTCCAGAAAAGATACCTTAAGAGGAGGAGTCACAGGATTATTTGCTGGAATTGCCAGTTATTTGATTTATGAGTTTTTTGTTGGGGTTTTCGGGAGATCAATATATATGCGTGGCTATTCTAGAGTTGGTATATTTCTTTTACTGGATCTCGATTCCAACTCTATGCCTCAGCAACATCTTACAGACACATTTTTATCCACAATTCATTTACACGTCATTATGTGCAATATCTGCTTGCTTAAAAATCTAAATGGAATCTCATATACTTATAATTTATATATCATTATTGTTGTGAGTGAATTAAGAAAATTGCGCCTCTATTATTATATACTAGCGTTTTGTTTTTTGCTGAGTCGTATGAAATAGCGACTATAATAGGGACGGCTATTGGTTCTAAGTTTTTGGTTTGGTACCGCCACTAACCATTATACTATTGCTAGGAATATGCTAATGCATTTGCTCGAGAAGTGTCATGATTCGACGAAAGACTTTTTTTTCGTGAATTAATTTCACCTTTAACCTACTACTGGAAATGAGAACTTGTTCAACCAATGTTGAGGAAAGAGGAGGAGGTGATGGTTGTTTAGAGGCAAATTTGATATTTAGTTCGCTCTATTAGACTTGTATAACAAAGATGATAAGGATATAATTTACGGTGAATATTGAGTTTGGTGTTTAGGTAAATATAATATTGGTAGTGATGGTAAGATTATGATTATTATTAGCATTGTGTGGAAGGATGATAGTTGGGTGAGAGAAGGTCGTTTGCAATATCTGATTGAGTGACCTGTAGGTTAACAGAGATTATTGGTACATTTTTATATTGTGGTTGGTGGTACTAGAATTTCTTATCGATTATAATTATTACTAAATTTGAAAATTATCAAATCATATGTGTGTGTGTTGTGACATATGGTTCATATCTGATTGTATGTTTAATGAATAAATGCGATTCTGGGATTTCATTCTCTGAAATGATTGTTTTTGTGATGGGTGTGGTAGGGTAAGTCAATCAGATTGGATTTTATGACGTATATGGTTAAGATATAATGTTGGATAGGTATGATCATAATGGATTTGTTGATTAGGTATATTCGTTTAGTGGAGAGCGTGTGGGCTTGTGGGGATGTAAGAAGAAAGGTGATTAGAATTGTGAAATTGCAAAGTTGATTATTTTGATGTTCAGTGAGAGAGAGAGGGCGGTGTTGTTATAGTAAGTAATACTTTCTTAAAACACAAGAGTACTCATTTAAAACTATCACTAAATCATCTTTTCCAATGACCATACCACTAAATATATGATTATATATTTTCTTGTTATTACCCATTTTAAACAACTTCTAACGGTGGTAGAGATGGTAATCGACATTTCGATATAATGTGGATAGAATTTTTGCAATCTTGTCGGTGGGGTGAGTATAGGTCGCCGGAGATGTTTGAAAAACTATGGTAGGTTGTTAAGGGAATCTATTAAAAGAGTGAGATTGGGTTAAGGGAAATGGAGTTTTCTAATTATTGGATCATTAGTGTATGTTAATTTTAACTGGTACATGTATATAAGAGTCCTAGCTTAAGGGATGTTCTTGATAGGGTTATGAAAGTATTTACGAAGGTTGGGGTGGAAACGAATTTTAATTGGCGGTGACAGGGGCAGGACAAGGTGTTTACACTATGGATTCCAAACTATAGCAGAGGGAAAGAATAATGTTAGACGGGATGCACTATTGTTACGGAATCTATAAATTTGCGGCTTAGATTTTGATTTTCATGGATGATGGGTTTGTTTGGATGATATTACTTTTTATCTAGATTGAGTTGTATATGAGATGATTTGGTAGAGGGAATGTTGGAAAGGGTGGTGTAACTAGAGAAGGCGGTTTTTGCATCAAGTAAACCCATTTCTAGATAGAGTAAATTTCCCTAGAATTTGGTCTGTGCATTGAGCTTCGCGGGAGTACCATGGGTAAACACGGAAGTTAAATTGCTTCGTGATGTGATATACTCTTGGATATTTAATGTATGCAGTTATACTATAATATTTTTAATTAGCGATAACCTTTTCTGTTTCTTCGGATTTGAAAACGCTGATTCAATACGAGATGAATTGCAGAAAGTGTACAATGGGGGAAGGCTTAGTACGAATAGAAGTAGGAGCGTGATGGTTCGAAGTTTATTTTATATCAATTCTATTAGGTGAGATTGTGTATTTTTCATTATATTATGGCTGAGTACTATAAATACTTTCTGTGTAATGTTAATTGATGTGAAATATTGGGCTGGATAAGAGGTATTTATGATATATTTAAAAATACAATTGGATGTTTCAGATGGATAAAAATCTTAGGTAAGTGAGTGTTAGGTAGTTGAGAAAGATTGATATAATTGAGAGAATGATTCATTATGGGAGTTGTATGAGTTAATATTATAGAAGGAGTAAAATGAGAGAATCATAATAAAGTTAATACTATATATTGAGATGTTAGTTTGATCAATGTGGGTTATAGGATGGAATGATTAGTATTGGTTGGTATAGGGATGTATATGTTAGTGGTGTGTGTGCTAACTATAGTAATTAGATAATTTTGTTTACGGGGAGAGTAAGAAGGAAAAAGTGATTGTTATCGGTAAGGAATATAGCCTTTTAGAAGAGGACATTGTGAATTGGCAGTAAGGCGAGAAGAAAGTGATATACTTAAATCGATAATTGGGGGGTTTTTTTGGGGTATTTATTAATTGTGGTACAAGCTATGTGAGCTTAAGTGAATATTAGAATCCTACTTGTATGAGATTGCTAATAATAATTATCTATGTGGTGTATGTTACCGTTATGCAGTCCCTTAATATGATTAGTCTCGGTTAAGATATCTTTTTCTAGACTGTGGACGAGTCTGCTAAACGTGTTGAGAGTTGTGGTGGTCAAAGCTGGCCTTCTCTTACTTGACTTTGCATATAATTTATTCTACTCATTTTTACTGGCTCCAGTGCTTATATGTGCATCTTATCTACTATTATAATATATATATATATACTCCCTCAGTCTTCTATTATGGGAATAATAGATAGAGGTGAAGATATGATTGTGTATGATTTGATATCTTGATGATTATATTTTGATTGATGATTTATATTATATATTTATATATCTATATTTTATTTTAATAGTTATCTATATTATATATTTATATTATTATTATATATTATATTCTCTTTATATATATTAATATTATATTTATATTTATATATATATATAATTCTTATAATTTATATTTTATAAAATCTAAGTAATTTATAATATATATATAATAATAATTAATTTTTAATATATCAATAAATAATAATTAATATATATACTAATAATATATCATTTAATATATTTAAATATATAATATATATATATTATAATAATATATAATATATTAATAATATTAAATTATATAATAATTAATTATGTCTATCGGTGAATAATTGTTATATGAATTTATATATATGTGCTACGGAGAATAATAAATTTTACTAAAGTATCTAAATATCTACTTTATAATTTGGCATACCTCGTTTATTATCATATTGGGTTTTTAACTGGTATTTTATAATGTTTAATACTATAATATATACCCTATACGCAGAATCAAATGGTATAATATTTTATAAATTAGAATAAATTTTGCTTTTTTTTTTTTTTTTTTAAACGTTGTTTTTTGAAAAAAGAAAAAAAGGGTTATATATATATCTATAATAATATATATATTATTATATATATTAATATATATTATATAATATTAATATATATAATATTATTATAAGTAGTGTTAAGCGGGGAACAATATTCGGAACGAATATGATCGTTGGAACCATTTTTTGACCGCTGACCTTTTGAGATATACGAATTTTATCCTATTATGATACCTTGACCATTTTTTGGTATATTTAACCTTTTTATTTGGTAGTCTTGACTATATTTTCTTTTCGATCCTATATACTTTGTCTTTACATGGGGTCTTTATGGCTTCACGGTTAATTTTATTTCGGCAACTATATAATTTATTTTTGGCATCCTCCTTTATATATCTATGAATTCTAAAATTTTTTTTCGGCCTCTGATTTTTGGCATAACTCTGAAGAGGGTTTGGTACTATTAAACGGTGGAGTATAGCAACCGTTTGTACGTATTTTAGCTATTATTCCTAAGTTTCTCGTTTCCCTAATTTTTAACATAGGCAAATTTTTGAACACGTGATATTATTTTATTATTATCTCATCTTTATCCATGCTAATATTGCTTATTTTTATATTTTTTTGATGTTATTTTATCAATCCTATTTTTGTCTTTTCCCTTTCTCAAGCTTGAGCAGATTTCCTATGGTCAATTTTGACCACGTTAATTTTTTTGTCCTTCATGGGTTCATATTTTGACACGGTAAATTATTATTGTTTTATTAATCTTCCTTAGGGGGCTAGTAAGGCAGGCTTATGATATCTTGGATAGTAGTAAACGAAGGGATGTCTTGGAAGATAGGATAGATGATAACGGAGGAGTATGAACCTTAGGCCGAGTAGAAAGTCCGATAGGGGGTCAGTAAGTATTTGGAGACACACGGCTATAATTTGTATTTACACACGAGGTCGTGCCAGAAGACAGCGTGCATAGGTTATCGTATCGCCTAAGAATATTGAAGCTGCATGTAGGATGAATCGATATATGCTAAGATTTATGAAGACTAACAGAAAAGAAAAGAAAACAGCAAAGAAAAAGAAAAAGAAAAGAAAGAAAGCAAGAAAGGAAAAAAAAGAAAAAGAAAACACCCAAAAAAGAAGAAGAGAAGAAAAGGAAGAAGAAGAACGAAAGAGAAGAAGCAAAACGAACACTATAGAACAGACGACAATATAACTATGACGAAGAACTATCGACACAGATGTCAAGCTATGGAAAGACGCATTAATTTAACACGAATATAAGCAAGAAACTGTGAATTTACAATGCCAACTCCTTTGGTCGGTCACAAATAAGGGGGAAAGTAATTGTTGATCTCGAACAGTAATTTTTTTGTGTTTATTTATATATATATTTATGGAGCTTTGTTACCCTATTTTTGATGTCTTAAACTTATTAGTTCTGACCTAATTATGATTATTTTAGTATTATCAGCTTACGAACTCTGCATTAATTATACTAATATGGTCAATTATTTATGACTACTTCACACGCTTAATACTTGTGGTTTGAGTGGTTCTACATACACTGTTAGTAAGTACCTTAGGGATGTTCTATTATAGTGGATTTACTAATTAGAGTATTTAGAATTAGTGCAGGTGATTGATGGCAGATTAGTAGTTGCCTCAATGAGTGTCTTAATGAGTGCCAAAGTGAGTGTTATCAATTAATGAGTGCCAGTGAGTGTCCACATAGTGCAAGCTGATGTGCCCATAGTGCACTGAGTGCCATTTTTTTCAGCCTTTTCTGCTTCCCCTGAGCCTAGAATACGCCTAATAAGGGTGTCTACCCCTAGGTATAAGGTATGAGGAACCGATGGTGGTATCATTAATTGCTAGAAGCTTCTATAGGAGTTAGTATTTTTTAAATAACACTAGCATGACAGAATATATTTCAAAGAGTTCCGTTTGGAAGACAGTGACCGGTCAAAACGTTTCCGAGTTCCGAGTTCCGTCGCAGGTGAAACGTGGAAACGCCCGCGGTGGCACGCAGGCGCAATATTCCGCCCGCCGCGTGCGCCGGCAGGCGCAATATAGAAGCAAGAACGCGGCGTGCGTCCGCAGACGCAAATTTCCCGCGTGAACGAAAAATTTGATCAATGTAAACTATCAAAGAATTTCGTTCAAATATCTAAGTCATTCATTTTTTACTACAATTGTACGAAAATTTTTTAAAAAGTGCCATATACTGACCCTTAAGCAGTAAAATAGTAATAATAGAGGTGTTATTTACTAACACTCGGGTGTATGCTTTTTGTTTTACGCTTTACTGCTTTAACTCTCTGCTTTACTGTTTAACTCATATACATTACATACATTAAAGGCAAGTAAATCAGTAAATCAATGAGGTGTTACCTAACACCTAGGGGTTAGTAACCTTTTTGTTTTACTGCTTTACTGTTTCACTGCTTTTTACTGCTTTAACTCATGATTTACTGCTTTAACTCACATGTTTTACTGGCTTTAACTCATATATTTTATTACATTAAATACCTTAAAGCAGTAATAGTAAATCAATAGAGTGTTACCTAGCGGATTAGTAATGCTTTGTTTTACTGCTTATGTTTTAACTTTCTGCTTTACGGTTAACTTTCTGCTTACTGCTTTAACTTATGTTTTTATTTCATTTTGTTTTTCTTTTTATTTCATTGTTTTTTACTTTTTTATTTAATGATAATAGTTTGAAATATGTTTTAATTGTATGTAAGAATAAAAACACAGAGTTTCTGGGTTATATACATTTTTTTAATAAAATTGTACGAAATTTATTAAAAAACTTTTGTATATATATCGAGTTTTAAGGGAAGTAATCGCGTTTTTTTCTTTTAAGCATTTATTACATAATGAGAACTATATAATCATTGACATACAATTTTTAGCAATAAATATATTTACATAGATATTACAATACTACATTATTTAAAAACCTATAGAAATAAATACAATAGACTACATAATACTAAAAATTTCAACAGGGTAAGACATAGTTATAACAGAACCAAAAGAAATTATTCTTAGAAATAAAGTTATATAATGATTATTCAATATAAATGTTAAGTTCAAAGAATCAATTATGTGAACAGCATCGTTTTATGCTCTATAAACGGAAATCAATGTCCTGTTGAGGTGATGTGCGAGGCAATGTATTGAATATAAAGCAGGTATCCTTCTCAACTTTATCAGAGTTTAACATTTGTTCAATAGAACACACCTAAAAAGCGATGTTCATTTATAAACACCGATTTTATTTCTCTTCATTTATTTAAATAATTAAAAAATCGTTGGGTACTCTGTCAATTTCAATGAGTTTGAGGATGCTCAAGATAGACCACTAAAGTGATGGGCGATTGTAAGACTCGATCAAAAGAGAGACTTAGTCTAGTGTGCGCCTTTCTTACATGATTTAAATGTAGGCGTTACAACTGAAAGGCTCTGCAGTAAGATCATAGGAGTATAAAAATTACTATCTTTGCGTATTCTTCAAGATTTAAGCCTGTCCTGCTATCATTACATGATACAGTATTGGCTATTAAGCCGTAAAAAGGACGAGTACAGAGAGATAGGTCTGCGTTGTATAACATTCATAATCACGTCCGTGAGGTAGTCCATTTACATGTAAATGATACCTCTAAGGCCAAAGGTGTGAATTTATAAGGTGACTTTTTATAATTCCCGGAGTAGGCTTCATGTCCACAATCTATTATTATTCTGTGTAATTTGTTCACAATGTTTAGGGATTTTGATATCCGATAATTTTGAGCCGAATTAAATATTTGGTTTCAACTCTCTTATAGGGTACTTTGCTGTCAGTATTTTTCAAAGCGAATTTTAATTTCAAATGTCGCTGGTGTGATAATTTCACTTTGTAACTAGAGATAGCTCCAACAGTTGAAAAGGTTCAGGAATAAGCTGTAGCAGATAGGTTTACTTTTGATTTTAGAGCAAAATTTAAGGATTTGTGTGATAAAATGATTTCTAGTATCTACAGATGGTAGAAGAGTCTTTCTTGAGAGAAGATATCGCATTTAATCGACCGTAAAATTATAGTTTATTTATACTTTAGCTGCTTTATTATATGTGAGCTTTCATCTTTGAAATGTACCAATAATAAGATTTGAGATGAGATTTGTTTTTAGCGTCGTCTGAATAAATTAACAAATAGTTCTATATAGCTTCTATAGGATAATATAGCAGCTGATGCACCTAAATAGTTCCGTAAACAGAATAGACTTCAAATTGGGTGAAACAGTATAACAGGAAATTTGATTCTGTATATCTTATATGGTCGTCCCCCGAAGGAAGATCTGTACCATCAGGTTTTGTCATTTCGTTTTTACATCTAAACACAAATTAGAGGGGTCTAGGTTTTGATCGAAGTGCCTGGAATATTGAACTTAGAGGAAACATCTGTATTGGTATTGAACTGCGAGGATTATTACTGATAAGTTGGACTCGCTACGCTAATCTGTGTAGGGTTCATTGAGAGAGATCATTCACTCTTACACAATTGGACTAGGGATGGAAAGAAATGCATATTGCATGTGGAACTGGCTATAATAACATTTTATTGAAAAACTACTTATATACACACATCGTATAAAAGTTATCAAGTTAGTAATTAAATAGCAATACATCAATACATTTTTCTTTAGAGGTTTTTTTTCCGCTTAGTCTTTTTCTTTATGACATCTTTGATCTCGACTTTCCTGACATTTTGTCATTTTACGCTTAACTCATGCCAATCTCAATCTGAAACATCGGTATAGATCTTTTTTAATGCTGTACAGAGGATTTCTTCTGCGCATATCTTGAATAGTAATCGCAACTGTTCTATAGTTTTTTACCTATATATTCCCGCTTTCCTGAGCAGAGGCCTTGCATTCTCCATAGATTGCAAATCCACCAAGGCCATACCCCATCTGCATTTTTGTTCCCCTGATTACCCTTTCTTCGTCTTATTGCAGGAGTATCTTTCTTATACTATCTTCACACTGTGAGAGTATGTTAATGAATGAAAATAATCTGCTACACTCTTAATTTCCATTATGCTGTAATTACTTGCCTCTGTTTCTTTCTAAATATGACTTTGCATAAATGCACGTATGTAAAGGGAGGATTCTTTACATCTTTTATATGCACGGTACAGAGTCAAAATTTGATCTATTCAGAGGAGGATAATAAACATTAGGGAATGTTTTAACTTTACTCTCTTTGGGAAAATATAATACTCTTATAAAGGAGTTTTTAGTTTACCTACATATTGATGATCATTTATATTTGTATACATAAGCCATACCTGGCTGATTGAGCATCTCGGATGGGGTACATTATAATGCAGTACTCGATCTGCTTCATCTTTTGTTCATGTGGAGTCATGGGGTTATTCTCCATAGATAGTATACCTCTTCAACTAGTAGGGATATCATGCAGTATCAACTCAGCAGATCACGTCTACGAATACATGTTTACGGCTGCATGGGTGATTGGTTCGACGAAAAACATTGTCGGTCTTTCGTAGGTTACTTTACTTTTGAAACTTAAGCTATTATTACTTTATCTTCATAGGCACGCAATTCAGTTTTGTATGCCAAAGTTCTTACACATAATACTCATATCAAGAGGAGGCGTTTACATACTAAAATAGCGCACCGATTTAAATATGACTCTCCGCAATAGTAAATTCTTAAAGAAGTTTCTTTGTAGCAAATGTTGTGTATTTCATCTTTTTGGCAATTGTTAGTTTTTCAAGATACGAGTATCTTCCACTGTATATAGTTTAACACTTCTAACACTTCTGTAACACCATCCGAAATAGATTGGAGGTAAAATTTTTATGTCATGTATTTATATCAATTTCACATAATCCTTTCGTATGTCTCTTTTAAGCTTATAGGTTCAATTAGCACAGTTGTAAAATTCGAGAGTTTATTAAGGATGTAAATCCAAGGGGCTGAAGAAGGCAGAGTTTTATAAAGTGATCTACACTCTCAATGATAGTAATGACAAATAATTCTTAACTTCAATTGCTTTTATATAAGTATTAAACTTGGCAGGATACCCCTTCTCACCAGTAACTGCTTATTTTTTCCTTTACCTGATAGTATATTTTTTTCATTTTATATTCATGAGTTACAGGAATTGAACCTTATTTTTGTATTTCTGTTTATAAATAGACCTTTTTTTCACTTTAATTCCAGATATATATTAAACTATCACGTGGATGGGGATATTGTGGGATTTCAAAATTCCGTAGTCCCGGATTATATCTTTTCTAAATTTTTTGTTGGAATTAAATATGCCTTTTTGATTTTTTATTTTGTTTTTTTTTAACTAATAGCATACGTCTTATTTTTGAATGATTAAAGGACCAACTCGTATAGTTTATGGTATGTTATAAATTGGGGTGCTGTATATCTTTGTAATCAATTTTTCTTCTGTACTGTATTACTT
>JABUQX010019925.1:0-20000 GCA_015478945.1 Trachelipus rathkii
CCGAGATTTTAGAATAAGTTGGACCTATCTAATTTCATATTTCAAGTTTGAAATTCATTGTAAAAAATTCTGGAAGTTGATTCCAAAAATGTCAGAAACATTTTTCATGAATTTTGAAAAATTAAATTCTGAAAGAATACTTACATCCACGAAAAACACCGGAATCAATCATTTTAGAGGCTAAAAGCTACTTTTCTGTGTTTATATAGTCAAAATCGCTGAAAATTCCGAATTACTTTACTTCTTTAGGTGGGTGTAAAACTGGTCCGTGCCCAGTGGCAATAAAATTGCTCTTGCCTCTTAATAGCATGGCTCAAGAAAATAAGGTAAATCGAGTCAGTTGAACACTAGACGTTTCCGACTCTTGGAGGTCAAAGTACATCACCTCGTGACCTGTTATGCACTTAAATTGCAAATATCTAAATAATTATCTGACTTCTGTTTATTGATTCGTGATATATAACCTTCCTTAGTCCTCCAATTTCAACCAGATCTAAAACGCTTTTCCATCATTTAATCTTAACCTAGTTTATGTAGTAAACTTCCAAAATCATTTTCTTCTAATGCCTAATGGCTATTCTAATACCTAATCCCATTCCTTAATCCACCCTTATTTACTAAATCTAACCTATCCTAAACCTAGATAATCTTCTGCTAATCCAGTCTGTTCATAATTCCATACCACCGAAGTTAAATTTACTTTACCCAATCCTATCTCTCTTCGAGAAATCCCATACATGTAAAGGCACTAGAGTATTTTTCTCCTATAATACAAGGTAAACTGCTTCTCCGAGAATATAATATAGTTGCACAAACCTCTCCACCTGAGACAATTCACAGTAAATCTAGTATCCGAGCACCAGCATGTCTAAATTGACCCTGCATTCGTTATTCTGTTGTTTTTCTGTCCACAGGGATTACCACACGACAATTTGAATGTCGAGTGCCCAATCCCAATGAACCTCCATGTTTTCAGTTGGCCACAAACGCAAGCAGAGACTTGACATGTCTGGAGGAAGCATTGGGCTTCTTACCCAGTTCTCAAGAACTCTCAAAAACTTAAGGTTGTGAACCCTGGAAAATTTAAATAACGGAACAAGATCTCTTTGTCTATTTGGCTGATTTTGAGGCTTACTGTAGCCTTCATTATCTAATGCCCATCACCAATGGTTTAGACTGCTAGGTCGACAACTCGAAGGCAAATTTCTTCAGATCTACCGAGAAATCATCAAAGATGACCGAGAATACTTCTCTGTATGGGATAATCTTGTATGTTGGTATCGGGATGAGGAACGAAAGAAAAAAGAATATAGAATTCAGAAGTATCATGCTGCTCATCGACATCCCAAAGAGAGCATAAAAATGTTTGCCCTTCGGTTGGAACGCCTGGCTAGCCAAGCATATCATGGCCACGATATGAGAGATCATGATTCCCTTAGAATAGCTTTCCTTTATTGCCCTCCATATATTGAACCTCGTCCGTCAATAATTAAAATGATGAGTTTTGGACGTATTAGATGTAGACGCCTTCTGGGAAACATTGGTAATTTCAGACTCTTTTAGACAGCGAGAATACTTGCTTTTCCAAATGCCAGTCCAATCAACACCACCTGAAATCGAATCATCCACTTATTCCTGATCTCGACCGGAATTTACCTAAACTAATCCCTGGAGTCTTTACAAATAAATGCTGGCACTTCCTGATGGACTGATGTGCTGCGGAAAAAGGTTGAACAACGAAAACCTAAGTCATCCTTTAAACTTAACCATCGTCCTTCCTATCGCGCCATGTAGTCCTCCAGAAAGAAATAATAAGTCGTTCTCTCATACACTGTTCGTTGAACTCCCACCGTTTAAAAACCCCAGATAAAAACCGTTTCCACGGTCAAATAATCGCCATATGAACTCGTAAGCGTTGTTCCATGATCGAAGAATATCCTCGTAGAAGAGAGGACACGAATGTCAGGATTGCTATAGTACCCTTGGAGTCTGTAGCTACTGCAAGAAAACGCCATTTAAATATCCGAATCCTGAGCTACGGGAATCCCCGCCATCATCGCCCGTCATACAACCGCTAAAGTCCGTATGTCCTTCTAAAGGTCCCACGCGGAATGATGTCCCAACGTACCACTCAAGATCCATAAATCTGATTGAAATCCGCTATAGAATACCTTCAAGACCATAAAGAAATTTATTTGAGATCCTTTCCATCCGAAAAGCCAGAAAAATGTTACTATCGCCAATTCCAATGAGAACCGCTCCCAACGCCTATTTTGGACCTTGTAATATTGCAATTATTCTCACTATGAGGTGTTGCACAAGGGTTTGCTGAATCTTCACCAGAAAACAGTTAAATGCCGATAGTCCCCACAGATTTAGTCATCTGTAGAAAAAGGACATTGTTAATGCTTCTGTGAAAAGCTAAATGACCTTTCTTTGAATACTTTCGATCAACCTTCATTCCTATGTTGGTGAAGACATGCTCGTGTCGCCATTACTTGTGTTCATGCCGATATATCTGCTCCTTTGGTTGTCTGGTCAAAGTTAGATATTCATGATGCTCCATTTTTATGGATTGCCTTGTAGATAGTGGGGCGGGCGAGTAAATTTAATAGCTCCGAGATTATTCCCTTTCCCAGGGAATTCAAAAGAGCTTTGACATTCCCAACAACAGTATGGGTAAGCTATTAGGTTTCGGAACAAAAAAGAAATCCCTATTGTTCATTATGTAAACCTAATCCTAAGGTTTAAGGGTTTTGAAACTCGTCCTTCAGCGTTTTATAGTTCCCAGAATCCATGCTAGACAACCCGTTAATATCACTGTTGCAAACTCGCTGTGCTCTAGGATCGGAACACTACTCATATTCACCAGTGACGAGCATGTCCCGCAAACACAATTAATCTAGCTTCACGTGAAAAAATTGATGCTGTGGCTTACCATGCATATCAACTTGCTATCCGGGTCGAGCTTGAGAGTGAGCGAGAGAACCAGAGCTAAAAGAGAACATATCGTGGTAGTTAATACAACATTTAATGATACTTGATGTTAGTATACGACCAAAACTAATGACGTAACTCTTCGATATCTATTAAAGGGTTTAATAAAAACAATATTGGTGTCAATATGGCAACAAGTACCTAAACAATACAATTTCATTTCTACAGCAAATGTCTTTAGAACATGACATCTTGTTTCAGAACTAAGACAGTTCTGGGAATCTGTTACTACCTGTGATTCTCTTTGGAACCTGTTAATGCATATAGTCTGGTCTCCATGTAATCACTGCCCACATAGCGAAACAAGCTCTTCAGTTGGTAATAAGCATTTTTTGGCATCCTAGGGTCAACCAGGTAATCAGATGTAGTGCTGTGTTGCCCTGTTTGCCAGATGCAGAAGAACTTTTCTTCCAATATAACTCCACCCATATTGAAAATCTTGGCCAACATCCTTCGATTTATGTGCCACTGGATTTGACTTCATCCCTAACACTTTTAGAGGGAAATAAATATTGCCATGATCTTATTTGATCATTATTCAATATGGGTGTCTTGTAGTCGCCCTCATTGGCCGACAAGTCCATCTGAACTGTATCTGGAAACTTGGAACTACCAGTTCTCCTGTTCATTCTAAAGTTCTCAAATCGTATATTAACTGATAATGGAACTGAATTTTACATCCCAGGTATTTCCAACAGTGTCTTACAATAAACACAACAATTAAACATGTGAGAATATCTCCCCTTCATCCCTCAAGTAACGGTGTCTCAGAGCGATTTTAACCGGAGTTTAATTCAACTCCTGAAATGTTTAGTTCTGGAACAACCCGCTACTTGGGATATCAATATTTTCCCATATTAATTATATATAATACTATATAGTCATTGCACATGTCACCTTCTGATTATTTATTACAAATCCCATGTTCCAGTGATACTTTTTCCCCAAGTATGGACAAGAGGGCAGTGGTCAACTTAAACCTTTCAAGGTTGGTCAAAAAGTAGCTCGTAAATTAATACGAACTGGCCAAGCATTGCTCTTAAATTTCATCATAAGTGGGAAGGGCCCTTACCGTTTTGACTGTGAACCCGAATAGGTGCATATATCATACAAGAAATACTCTTCCCCCAGTAACTCAATAAAGTTCCCCATTTCTCACCTAAGGGATATGGATTGAGATTCCGGGTTATTTACGTAAAATGAGACCTAGAAATAAGAAATTTAGTGATTACATTTTCTCGAACAGAAAGCTGTTGGATGGTAGGATGAAAATTCTCACTGAATCCACTCCTTGAGTCACGACTGATCTGCTAATTCTTATAGTCAGAGATTCCATCGCTGATAGTGTCATTTGTCACACACATGCCCTGTTATGAGGAAAGCTGACTTGAGGGATTCTTTCAACCTCAACCTATCTCGTAAGGTGAATATTTTTTCAACTGCCAGATTTTAACTCGCTGTATAAGAACCAAAGTCAACAAATCTTAATTATAAGTAGGAGGAGGTAGTTCCTCAGTTATTTTCAAAGTCCTTAAATCTTTCGGTCCCAAAGAGGTTAAATTTTTGCTCCTCAGTAATCCCTATTTCCTATCCATTCTCGGGTATCGAAATCAAATTCTACCTATCTAGTTTACCTGAAAAGATCGATTCGTTTTAATCGAATAGATTGGATAAATATCTCTACTAGTTCACCTAATCCCCATGGTGATACACTGGAGGTCAACATATCTTACTTTTACGTTTGATTATTTTGATATTCTATTCCCAAGAATACCCTTAAATTAAATACACCTCTATCCCTTTCTCCTGAGTTAACTATAATACTGGAAATTTCTTTCTAACATTTCTCACGAGCACAGCGTTTTGCAAGGTATAATCTTGAGTCAAATGAGTGGCATCGAGCCACCGTCCTTTTTTCTTAGATCGACCTAACTATTCCTCTCAGTAGCTTTCTAATGATCTTATGATTTGCAGAAGAACTGTTTGGGGGATTTGTCGGGGATGGGTCAAATCTTTGACTCGATAGCTTTCCAACTCTCAAAAGACTGATTTATGTACAGCCACCAAATACGTAATGTCTTTAATTTGTTCCACATCTAAAAGGGTTTTCTTCACTGTCTCGGAGACTAGAATCCCCCCTTTTCAAATAGTGGGAGAGGTGATCCACTAATGTACAATTAGATAATAGTAACTTGGCTTTGGTCCATATAGATAACGACATCTTGGAGGAATGCAATTGAATGTTCCTCCCCGTACTAGGAGTAGAGGATTGGTTCCCGATTTCCCGAATGTAATGTCTACTCCCATAGAATAAAAATGTCCCGTCACAGAGACGTACCCATTTATAACTTCTCTTTATATAACTTCTCATTAAATTAAATTGAGATGAAGTAAATAAGCCGCAGCATTGTTAGCTTGTTTCAATCTGTTAAAAAATTCATCTGCAATTTAATAAAAGTTCTGTTGTTCACCTACTGATTGAAAAAAGCTAATATATTGAGAAAATAACTTATCTTAAGCTATGAACCAGATAAGATACATAAGAAAAAAGGAGTATTATTTCTATCTTTTTAATTTCTTAATATACTTCCTTCTGAACTATTGATTTAAAACTACAAACATTTTCCTATATGGAAGTGGTCTTGGATGAAGCTACTATATGTATTATCGTCAAAATTTCCAAATTCATGAGACGAATTATCCCTCCTAGAGGAAAGTTCTTTCTTGCCATAAAATGACCTTTGTGTGTATGGATTTCTTAGCGTGTCAGATGATTACCGACCACATTAAGTTATTAATTTTACTATCTAATTAATTACTATAACAAGATAATGTTGGTGATTGATTTACCTAATTTTTAAATCAAACAGTTTATACGGTAATTATTTATAATTTAAATTGTTTTCTAAAAATATATATATATTGGTATATAATATTCCATTGAAAACCGCCTGCCTTGAGATATGACTTATATACTATATTTAAATATATATATATAATATTATATTATAATATCCATTAATATATATTATATTATATATATAATTATACTAATATAAGAATATTGTATATATATATGTACAATTGTACATATATATCTACCGGTTCCTCCGCTCCAACGAGCTTGTCATGTTTCATGACAGGTTGTGGAGTGGGGGAGCTTTAAACACTATTTTACAGATTTTCCTGATTCCTGAGGAGAGAAATTTAACCGTTGTCATGACAGATGCATATGGCCTGGATGAGCGGAATCTTCATCTTCAAAATCATAGGACCCAGTGGAGAGCGTAATTATGGTTAAAAATAAAATAAAAAGAATAAGGAAAAAGACTTCCTCATATTGTTTTTATTTAAAAAAAATTATAGTATGACATGATTTTTAAAGAAAGCTTCATGGTTTGCGGAGGTAAAGGGGTTTTCAATGAATTGCATGTTGTTGATGATCCCTTCTTCTTTACTATGTGAAAAGGAGATCATCCCAATACGCTAAATAAAGTTATTTTGACAACCATTGAAATATTTGTCCCACTCTTCTAAAGTCAAATTTTAAATTCTATATTGGAATTCAGTAATTGTTTCCCTTTCTTTTTTAAAATAGTTAGTCAGTTTCTCAGAGTTTATAGTGGGACCGTTTTTAAACATTGTGGGTCCACTTTGAGAAATTTGAGAGGGGAAAATGAGTTAGTTTACTCTGATTCATTTTTACCTCCTGACTGATTGTTGAAACTAATACCCTAGAATAGGATATATTTGTGCATTTTTTATTCTTTATTAGAAATTCTATCATGACTCTATTACTGACAGATTATATTAACTTATCAGAAAGGCCTAGCCGAGTAAAATCTCTGTCGTATCCCAGAGATATAGCGGACAGTCCAACCAGCCCATGAATGCCATTACTACTCGCTGGTGTTCTCTGAAGTTCTCTTTAAGAATCATAAAGAAATTCCTTAACCGACTGAAGCATGTATTTCATAAAGCAATTACGCTCAGGCCGGAAAATACCAGCTTGTCTACCAAGGGTTCAGGCCCTAATGACCCCAGATGTAAAGACCATCGTCATATGGTCCCTGACCACGATGGCTTGGAAGCGAAGGGAGATACAAGGACAAAAATATTGCAACTGTATTTGAACCAGCTGATGATCTGTCTGTGAATGCTATTCCCGGGATCATGACCCAAATCACTGGAGGCTGTGAAGAAGGTGAACGCCCAAGCTAAAGTTTATTTATATGTTCCCCCTATATCAAATCTACACCGCCTATATAAAAAAGAATTTATCCGTGATTGGGCGCAAGTTCCCACCTATACAAATGATGTCCTGTAATTCTCACCAGAAAGGGATGCGGGAGCATTCCATCCATAGTTATCATCTGTTTGAGTCGCTTATGGACACAATACAATGCCGAGAAAAACATCGTCCGATGAACAGATATCTTTGATATTCCATCATAAAGCATTTCTAAGGCGGATATTAAAGTCCACCCCTCATCGCAAATATCTCAATAAGAGACCCTATACCTTAAATTCCCCTTTGTTACAGTACAGTACATCCCAATCGTCTATTTCTAGAAGCCTTAATGAATCCGAATATAAATCTTTATAAATAATAAAAACACTGTGAGAACCATTCCTTACAATTCTCCAACAACTCGTTCCCTCAAATAATACAAAAGAGACGACCTATACTCTTAATCGACCATTCTTTCGTTATTCCACTGATCGATGATCAAGATTAATGATGCTTTCTCATTCTCGACTCAATACTGGTAATTAATGAATACCCTCAGAAACTATCCAATAGATCACCCTTATGTACAAGTCCATCACAACCTACTTCCCATCAATTATTCTCCAAATAGTAATATTTTCCTCCAAGGAATGTACAGGAACATAGTGGTCCGGATAATTTGCTACTCCATATTCAAATTATCCACCAAGTGAATTGTAAACTTTTTCTCGATTCTTAAAACGTCATGTAAGCTATGGACGCTTTTCTTTGTATCCATTATCTAATTTCTGCTCTGATCCCACGTTACGGTGTACTGGCGTACAGCTTGCGCTGGATGATGGAGCAGATTCCCTGGAATGGAATGACTGAGCAACAACAGCCAAAATGCTTCTGTTACTATTGACAGAGTCAATCCGAAGAGAAAACTCTGCTGCTCGTCCTTTCGCCATGTCTAAGGCAACGAGATTATTAAACTACCTCTATATATCTCAAAGTTACAAAGAGACTGTTATTATATTTATCTTTTTAAAGAGCCTGGTGTCCTTCTCTAACGGCGCTGTTCTATGCCTTGCTTCTACAACTCCTGTCGTCCTCTGACATCGTGTTAAAATGAGGTGGGAGTTTAGATTTAGCGGGTGGAGGATATAAGGAGATGTTTGTTTCGTGGCATAGTTGTTGTAATTGACGACTGAATAACCCTTAGTATGTTTATTCAAGTTAAGCACTTACTCATTGATCCATAGTCTGGACACTACTATCCACCTGGACTTATGATTTTATATTATGGTTTTATTTATTGCCAACCATAGCTTGTATAGTATGTTATACATTATATATATTTCTTTTTTAAGTTGTTATCGTTAAATTAATTGAGCGTTTTGATAATATTATAATAAACAAATTGATTTATTTTGTTAGAGGTAATATTGTGAAGTAATTCATAACATACTCGAAGTACTTTGAAGACCTGGAAGTTAGATTATCCAGATTTTCCCGGTAAGTGTGTAATGATTAAAGTAAAGTAATCCATGTAATCTTTAAATGTAAAAAAAAAAAACTATGAATATTATGTGCTGTAAAATAGTAGTAAACTAAACATTATATGTTGCAGTTACTATCTTATTGGACCAGCAAATATTGACCAAATTGAACAAACCCCTCTTTGAAATCTAAAGGGTGAGTTCAATAAAATACCTATAAAATTATATGAAACTATACTGCTATAAATGAAGATAAAGTGTAATCAAATGTATTAATACCCAGTTATTATTTACTTTTGACAGGTTTGTTTTTGTTTTTTTTTGCTGTTCTATCCTTATTGTCTGTTTTATATTTGTGGTTCATATTCATTCTGAATCGTACCTTTCCTGTTTTTTTCGGAGTCCAAACTTAACGTTTGATTTCATGATCTCACATAAACCATCTCCAAAATTCTTCAGCTAAGTATACTATAGAAGTGAGTTTGAGTCTGAATTTCTTTTAATTCCTCTCCCGTACTCATTGCACGAATAATATTTGAAATTGGTTTTCCACTCTTGAATCTGATCCTGATTTGTTAAACTCATGTACATAGTCATAATACATTTAGTTCCTATGTATAATTAAAATATAAATCTCTAGTTAACTACATCAAGCTTGAAATTCATATATTTTTTTATCGTATTGTTAAATTAAAAATATATATCTCTAAGTTAAGGTGCTACATCAAGCTTGAAAATTTTAAAATGTTTTGAGACAGAAGTAGAATATTGATGAACATGTTATGTAAAACTCAGTTGTCATGGTCAGGAGTTGGATGCAAGCAAATGTCGGAAAGATAAAAAAACATGTACAAAAAGGAGAAAACTTTAGAACTTGGTGTGGTAAAAATATGAACAGAATTCGCAGCAGGTGTTTAATGCTATTCTGAGCCATGTTCTGACAGGGTGATACTGGTAAAGTCAAAATTTGCTTATTTAAGATATAATACAAAAACGGGGAAAAAGCTCTTTTAAGCTATGCAGGAATATTCACCTCATGAAACATAATTTTTAACATAGGTATTATAACTCAACCAAAAGCAGACTGCTAAAGCAATCGTATATTCATGGTTGAAGCTTCCATGTTGAAACTGGAAAAATAATTAAGAGAAACACTATGCTATAGCCAGTAGTAAATGCACTAAACAAAGACTATGACAAAGACCAGAAACAATTTTTAGTAGGAATTAAAAAGAAAAAGAAGGTTAAAATGTAGCTGAACAACTGTTGTGATTTTTAAAGAATTCATTCGAGAAGAAAACTAAGTGGATATTCATTCTAAAAAGACCTAATGATCAAAAATATTTTTATTAATTTGTTTGAAAGAAAATTTAAAACAATTAATAGTATGAGATGTAAACAGAATGATATAGAGATAATGGAAAATAATAGATTTACAACCTTTTCTTTTAAGTTGAGAATGTTAGGATGAAGTTAGTAATTTTTATGCGAAAGATATCGGAGTCAATCAGTAGAAGAATGTATCAACAATTAGAGGATATAAAGAAAGGCAGATCAGTGGTAACTTGAAGAGGAAGAATTTTTAGAAAATGCAATGAATACTTATCACAGTTACATAGAGACGATAAACAAAAGATTTGAACATGAGAATAAGAGTGAAAATCATCCCTTATGAAGCGGAAACAGATATTGGGATGAATGCCGGAAAAGCCGTAGGTCAGTAGTGAATTGCAAAAAATAATGATGAAGACTCTATGGGATTTTCTACTTGAGAAGGTAACAGGTCTAGCTAATGAGATCCACAAATATAGCATCTGAAATGAAGAATTCTTCACTAATAATTTCATATTTAATTTTAACATTTTATTCAGAATGATAATGATTACAATTAATGATGAGACGATGTTTAAGCAATTTTTGAAACCGATTTCAATGCTTACAGTATTTTAACAAAAAGTGAGAATTCCTATTTCCATGATATTTCCTAATTCCATGCCTAAAATAAAAATTAAATGGACAACTGCTACTGATTTATTATTGTCATATTTTAATGTGCAATCAAAGTCTTATTTATAATGGCCAAAATAGGATTCAATTTATGCATTGATAATGCATATAATTTTCATGTGATTTATTTAGTTTGCATGCAGATCTTAGGTCAGTTATTGTTTTATATAAAGAATAATTAGCATAGTTTGTTCTAAAATTAAAAAGTAATTTTATAAATATCTAAGAAAGAAATGAAATAATAAATGATAAAAAAATAATTTTATTAAGGCAGCACAAAATTTTCCTGTTCTCCATTATAATAAAAACACAACTTTTACATGTATATCTTACATTCTCTCCCAGAAATAGTTATCTTCTTGCCAGTCGCGTCAACATCCCTTTTCACTGTTCTCTATTTTACACAACCTACTTCTCCATTATGATTTGAATCCACTGAGTATGAAAATATCTTCAAGATATTCCGCTTCAATTGACTATCTCACCCTTCCACCATGTATCCACTTCTGAATCACCACCCCTTCATTCATCGACTTCCACTTCAGACGTCCACTACATCTCAATCTCGTATCATCTATGCTCTATTTTATTTGCTTTACTCCTAGTCTCTCTTTTCTAACTCTATTTTCTCTGATTTTTCTCCATAAATGCCTTTCCTAAGATTTAGTTCCATATAACTATAAAACTATTGCTTTTCACTATATTGTTTGTCATATCAATAGACTGAAATGAGATGAGTAATAAATCAGAAATTCTCTTGTATTTCCCTCTTCCTTAGTAAAGGTTCTCCAAGTTGCATATATTTTAAACACTTTCGATTTCCTTCTGTCCTTTATTCTGTCCTTTTTTCATCTCTCTACTCACAATCAAAATTGTTTTTGTTATCCGTTTTCACCCTCAATACTATCACCCTTTGTCTATCTATGAAGCACTTCCCTCTTCCTTTGCCTCTTTTCGCTCAAGTACGCCAGATTACTCTCATAAACCGGTATGACTCCATTCAAGTTCCGTTCTACTATTAACCATTTAATACCGAATTTCGATTGATATGATAGGATAATTATCACTCTTTCATACATCAAGTTATTCGCAGTTTCAAATACCTGTTCCAACATCAAATCATTCTCTTAGTTCTTAACCTCTTCTAACATCAAGCCATTCTTAGTTTTCGTGGCATATTCTAACATTATATATAATATATATATATATATTATATTATTATATATAGATATAAATATCTTATAATAATATATATATACACTTTGTATGTATTAAATATATAATATTATTTATATATATATTATATTTATATAGTATATTATATATATATATAATTATAGATATATAATTTGCTATAATTATCATTATTATACTTATACATATTATATATATAATATTATTATATTATTATATTATATATTATAAATATATATTTATAACTATTATATAATAATATAATATATTATATATATATTATATAATTATCATAACTATTATATTTATATATTTATTATATATTACTATATTATATATATTATATTATTATTTATATTTATTTATATATTATATATTGTATATATATATATTATATATATATATAATATATATATTATATATATACTTATTTATATATTATTTATATATATATTATATATTAATATTATATATATATTAATATAATATATATATAATTATTTATGTATATTATATTTATACTATATAATATTTAGTATATCTAGTATTATATATTTATATATAGTTATATATACATACATATATTATACATATTATAATTATATATGATAATTATTAATATAGTATATTATATATTATATATATATATTGTATATATATTGATATTATTATATTGATTAATAATATGATTATATTATATAATATATATATATATAATATATAATATATATATCTATATATATATTACTTACATATATTATAATTATTATAGTATAGTATATATATTATATATAATATGTGGTAGATGTTTTGAAAATTTTTTTAGATACCAGGCTAAATCTTGAAGATCGAAATCATCTGCTAAGAAAAAGTTGGGTTAGTTGTTGGAAGATTGGATATTAAGTTTTGGGTGAAATCTAAGTATTAGTTAGTTGTCGTTTCTTGAACATTAAGTTAGTTGCTGGTAGAATCTGAATATTAAGTTGAGTTGTTAAGTAGTAGCTAACGTTGTTTAGAGTTTGAGATTATATATAGATATATATAGATAAGAAGATATATATAGAAGAGAAGTTGGTTTAACATTTTGGTTTTCGGAGGATATCTGAAAAATATCTTAACGATTTGTTAAGGAGTTTTTGGAAGTAGTTTAAAAGTTTGTTGATTTTTTAGAGATTTGCAATAAAAAAAAGTTTTGAATATTTTGAATGAGTAAAAGTTGAGTTTATTAATTTTGTAATATTCGCATTTGCGAATATTTAAAAAAAAAGAATTTTGAAAAGTTTAAAGAGATGATTGGGATTGTGTGTGATTAAAATATTAAATAGTGAATTGGTTTTAAGTAGATTTAAAAGATTTATTACTATTTGGGACCTTTTAGAAATTTATTAATGTTTTTTTCGTATAGTTATAATTTTCCTCGATTATGTTTAGTTTTGTTAAGGTATAAAGTGTTAAGGTAAAAATGTTAAGTTATTTTGTTAAGATAGGATAGGTATTATTGCTACGTTAGAATTTTTATAGGATAAGTTGTTGTAAGCAAGGAGCTTTGTTTATGTCAAATTAAGATTTTAAATAACAAATTTTGGTGTTAGAATTGTTAGGTCAGTTGTGGTATGGGTTATGTTAAAGTATTGTTAGATGATGATAGATTAACTAATGATATAATGTCAGAGGTTTTGTCGAGGCAAGGTCAGGTCAGGTATTGTTATGTTATTTTGCAAATATTTTATACCTGTGTGTGATTTCTTTGTAAAAATAAGTGCATTTATCTAATTTGTAATATGTATTTTAAATTATTTAGTTTTATATGAAAGAAATTATTCATTTTATGTCTATTATACTTTATTTATAATATTTATGTAATATTCATATGAATAATGCTTTTAGCAATGCAAAATCAACTTCAGATATTGTGTATACGTGTTTATAATATATAGGGATATGTGTGGGGTTTATGTATTTTAATCACCAAATCATTTTATCATTATATCACATTCAAGGAATGTGTGGGTGAAAGGCGAAGGGTAGGTCTGTAATTAAGTGATTAAGCGATATTTTTTGTATTTTGTAGTAAGAACTAATCGGCAACAAAAAGTTGGAGGTCCCACCGAGATCCTTGTTCTGTGGTGGTGACTTGTTATTTTGGTTGAAATTAGGCGTGATTTAAGGTTAAATACGAGTCTAGTAGGACAAATAAAAATATATTTAAAACCAGTTTTATTAATGATTGGAATTTAGGATTGATAAATTTTGGAATAGTTTCTCTAGAACTTGTTTTTAAAATTAATTGTTAAAATTATTTATTCCAAGGGAGAAATAAATAAAAATTATATTATTATATAAGGGATATTTCGAATTATTGAGGTTTTTGCTAAAATAAGTTTTTCTCTTTCTGTTTCATATAATGAAGTACTGTGGAGCTGGAAGCTCGTTGGTGGATGCAAGGGAATACCTCTTCTGGTGAAGAATCCTGATATTTACAAAGACTATATTGATGCCTTACCGGTAGGAGGGATGAAAGAATGTGTGGTAGGGAAAAATACTTAAATAACTAAGTTTTGATTTTTAGGCAATGAAGTAAGCCAAGAAGAGTGTAAGGTAACCGTTCACCTGGAGTGAGTATGGAGTGAAATGAGCTGAAATCCCGTCTGTGCTGCAAGGACAAAGAAAGTATGTACAACTATGATAATTTTCCTGTATATTAGTATCCATATAGTAAACAGCCTAGGTTCCCCTATGCTTTTGGAACACATAATTTGCACCACATACTTATGCTTTTCTTTTTACCTTCTTTTGACTCTACGTGTTTCCAAACAATGGGGTAGCTTAAGGCAACGGAGAAAAGTGAGATAAATGTGGTCATTGTAGTAACGTAGGCTCTCAGTGCAGAGATGTTATACGGAAACTGGATTGTGCCTGCACAATTGGTCCGATTCTCTTGTATTTCAGAGTGTAGTATCACGGAAAGTCGTCTTAAAATTTTCAGGATAAAAGATAACTTTTGTTAGAAAAGTTTGTAATCCTATGTAAAAGGTTGGAACTGTAAAGCATGTTGTGTGAAAAATTACAAGTAATTTGCAATATTAGTAGAAAGCTGGCTACAGATGGTGTTAAGGTTTTAATGAGAATTTAAAAGCAGAGAATTTTTGCCAGTCGCTGTACTACAAGTAGAATGCGGTTAGTCATGTTGGTTACAAGAATAGACTGAGAAAGAGAAGAAGTTTTTGCAGTAATACAAGTGACAGGGTGAGCATTCGACAAAGTAGTTATTGTTGGACTTCATTAATCCTGGATTGAGACCTCAAGGTTTTGAGGAATGATCAATATAATAAAGACCGCCTTTCGGAAAATATAAACAAATAAAAGAAATGAAATTAATATGAATTTAAAAATCAATAGAGTATTGGGGATGAAATGGCTTACTACTACTAAAGAGCATGCAAGAATATGGGGTTTTGAAAATAAATGTCCAAGAAAGTCCCATCAAGAAAAGACAGCTTTACATAAGGTAAGAAATAATTTCAAACAATTTCTGTGATTAATTATGTATGGTGAGTTGCAGAAGAGAACGAAGAGTAACTTAGTACGTAGAAGGAAAGAAGTCAGAGTTGAGTACTGATGAGTTTATATATAGGTTAAGAAGAAACGTATTCTGAAATCATAATAGACCTCAGTATGAAGAGTGACTATAGACCTTTATATTCACCGAAGGGGGGCCCTAATTGTATGGTGGAATGTCTTATAAAGCAAATAATTAATATAATGCCAACGTTTCTTGAAGTTTGGAAAAAGTTAAAAGGTGATATTTCAGGGGTGTCTATTTTGAGTTTGAGAGGGATTTTAGTAGATGAGTTGCTTAAATCTCCGAAAAAGTATAAAATTTTCTGTCAAAAGAAATATTGGTCTGGGGGTGGCTAAGCTTGTATAGCCAAACCGGGCATATTGTCCTCAGGCAACATCGGTGATCTCTCAGAGACAGAGGCAGATTATTCTTTCACCTTCTTATTATATAGTTACTTGTTTTAACATCTTTATGTAATTGGCGATTATTATGCACATATTTTCATCTAAAAATATAAGAACGAGAGATAGGACAGCACCTGGTTGATGTCGCCTTGACGGGCAACTCGGTTGCTTTATAATCGTTCTTGAATCCAACTTTTATGGGTTGGGGGATGGCTCAGTTGTCTAGACACGGGCACTCTTTGTCCTACGCAACTGCGGTGGTCAGTCCAGAGACAGGCAGTTATTCTTTACCTTTCTTATTTTATTGTTTTTTCTTTACTCTTAGTCATTGGCGACCTGGTATAGCGTATTACAACTAAAAATATAAAGAACGCGGTCATAGGACAGGCTGGACAGATGGTGAATGTGGCATGGACGGGACATCGGTTGGCTTTATAAGTGGTTCTTGATCAACTTTATTGGTTGGCGAGGTGGATCATTGCTCTAGACACCCGGCTCTTGTGTCTTCACGCGCAACATGCGGTGTTCAATGGGAGAGAAGGAGTTATGATTCTTTATCCTTCTCATATATACTGTTCTTTCTTTACTCTTGATGTAATGGATATATTTGGGCAATAATTTAACATTCTAAAAAACATCACGAACGAGAGACTAGAGACAAGCTGGAACCTGGTGATGTCGGTTGAGGGAACTCGGTTGCTTTATAACTGTTCTTCGAATCCAACTTTATTGGGTGTGGGGTATTGGCCTCAGTTTGTTAGCACCGGGCATAGATTGTCCTCACCGCGCAACACTGCGGTGGTTCATATCCCAGCGAAGGCAGTTAATTCTTTACTGATTTTTGTGATGTTCTTCTTTAACATCTTAGTAATTGCGATTATTATGCATATTTATACCATCTAAAAATATAAAGAAAGAGAGATAGGAATGGTGGACACCTGGCTGATGTCGCTTGACAGGACTATCTCGTTGCTTTATATGTTCTTGAATCCAACTTTATTGGGTTGGGGGATGGTTCAGTTGTATAGCACAGGGCATATTGTCCTCACGCGCAAATTGGGTGGTTCAATCAAGAAGGCAGTTTAATTCTTTACCTTCTTCATTATATGTTCTATTCTTTAACATCTTATGGTAATTGCGATTATTATGCATATTTAACATCATAAAATATAACAGAAGAGAGATAGGGACAAGCTGGAACCCTGGTGATTGTCGCTGACGCGGGACATCGGTTGGCTTTATAACTGTTCTTGAATCGAACTTTTTTGGGTTGGGGGGAATAGCTCAGTTGTATCGCACCGGGCATATTGTCCTCACGCGCAAGCATGCGGTGGTTTCAATCCCAGAGAAGGCAGTTAATTCTTACTCTCTCATTAATGTTACATTTCGGTTAATTGATCAAACAATCGATTATTATGGCAATCATTTAAAAATTATTGAGTAATTTAAATAAAGTGATGTTGCAGGCTGGACACATGGTGATTTCGCCTTGACGGGACGTCGGTTGCTTTATAACTGTTCTTTAACTCAACTTTATTGGGTTGGGGATGGTCAGTTTGTATAGCACGGCATAATTGTCCTCACGCGAAGATCGGTGTTCAACTCCCAGAGAAGGCGTTAATTCTTTTACTCTTTATTATATGTTTTTCTTTTTGTAAGAGACAGCCTAAAGTTATTATAACATCTAAAATATAAAGAACGAGAAGATAGGACGGCTGAACACTGGTGGATGTCGGCTTGACGGAGACTGGTTGCTTAAAATGTTCTTGGATCCAACTTTTTGGGTTGGGGGGACTGGCTCAGTTGTATAGCACCGGGCCTATTGTCCTCGACGGGAGCCCATGCCGGTGGTTAATGAAGTGGAAAAAATTAGATTAACATTTACTTCTCATTATATGTTCTTTCTCTAACATCTTATGTAATTGCGATTATGTATGCAATATTTACCATTTAAAAATATAAAGAACGAGAGATAGGACAGGCTGGACACCTGGTGAATGTCGCATTGATGGAACGGTTGCTTAGTAACTAGTTTTCTTGAATCAACTTATTGGGTTGGGGGATGGCATCAAGTGTCATAAGCACCGGCTATAAGTCGCTCGGACGCGCAACTGCGGTGGTTCAATCAGGAGAGCATGTTTTAATTCTTTACTTCTCATTATAGTGTTCTTTTCTTTAACTCTTATGTAATATGCGATTATTATGCAAATATTTAAACATACTAAAAATTAAGAACTGAAGATAAGGACAAGGCTGGACACCAATGGTGATGTCGCCTTGACGGGAGCTCGGTTGTTTTATAACTGTCTTGAAACCAACTTTATTGGGTTGGGGATGGCTCAGTTGTATGACGGACTCATTTGTAACCTCACAGAGCCGCGCACAATGCGTGGGTGTCGTCCCAAGAGGAAGGGCAGTTTATTTTTTTAGCCTGCTCATTATAAGCTGTCTTTCTTTAACATTTATGCTAATGTGGGGATTATTCATGCAGTATTTTACAGTCTAAGAAATATAAAGAACGGAGAGATGGAAGGCTGGAAACTGTGGATGTGCTTGACGGGCAACTCGGTGCTTTCTAACTGTTCTTCGAAGTCCAATCTTTATTGATTGGGGGAGGTGGCTCAGCTTTGTATGAGTACCGGGCATATTGTCTCTAGCCGGCCGCAACATCGGTGGTTGCTCCAGAGAAGGCAGTTGAATTCGTGTTGACTTCTCAACTTATCTGTCTTTCTTAATCACGGGCTGCAGGGAGTCGGTAAATAAATTTTGTCGACTTCCGATCGACTCCGAGTCTTAAATTCAACATTTGGTTTTCGACTCGCCCACGGATCGCTCGATCCACTTAAACAAAATTATTCGACTGCGCGACTCCCGATCCGATCACTTAACCAAGAGATTTCGGACTCCTGACTGCGATACCGATCCAACTTAAACATAAAAAATTTCGATCCGATCCGAACCTTCGGACTCCAGCAGATTAATTCAAATTTCGACTTTAATTCAGTTACTGCCCTCAAGTTAAATAAAAATTTTTTTTGTTTCAACTTCTCGGTGTCAATTGCTTTTAAGAATACAAAATTTACCAATTTTCCAATTAATCTACATGCTCCAATATGTTTAATAAGATCGGTTAATACCGTAAAGATAGAGGTGTAGCGGATTATCTATCCGCATAATTTTTCCTCTTACCCGCATCCGCTGCATTTTTTATTGTGCGGAGAGCGTGTCATTCATTTTGCTTATGAGACTATAAATTTTCCTCAACTTTCTGTAGCTCAGATGTTCAGATAGTTGGAAATAGTTTGTAATGCTTGAGAGATGGGGAGAAATAAATGAACTGTCTCCCTTAATGCTCTCGAACAAACACAAAGTGAAAGGCTTGACAGGTGTGATTATAAAAAGTTTTACGCTTCATTAAAGAACTTTTTAAACGTTTTAAAAGGTCACCAAGACTATTATTTCAGAAAAATTCTTATTTGCCAGATGACAGATTCCTCTAGTTGTCACAGATGAAAGCATCGTCGCTAATGCTGCTATTTAAAAGTAGGGATTCAAGGTGACAGACGAACACTCATGCTGAGGATAGATAATAGAGATTTCAAAATCTGCAAACGATTACGATCTGCAATAGTATACTTTTCTGGATCTAGATCAAGCAAATTTCTTGGACACGATGGTTTCCAAAGGTTTAAACTTTTATTAGTATTCCTATGTGATGACAATGCTGCTAAAGCAGAAATTTCATCACAGCAATAAAAAGAAAAAGAGTTGCAGAAACGACACTACAAAGGCATTAACTATCTGTTAGCGAAACCATTGCAGAATCATGAACGTTTTTTTTGCTTCTAGCAGCGATGAAGTCTCTTGTTCAGAAGTGTCAAAGACACTCTGTCATTGAACGAAGATTATCAAAGCGAAACCTCTTGGAATCGGATAAGATTCAAATTGGAAAGATGCGTGATAATTGTAAAAGTTTTCACATCTTGCCAGAACTGGGCAGGAAATACTTAGCATGTCTTCAATAAGTGTCAGCTGGCGAGTAATTTTTTCCAGCGATGCCGGATCGGTATTTACGAAGAAAGAGAAAGCAATCTCTCCCTTTAATAAAGGGCTCGAAGCTGTTG